>VMDO01012191.1:24602-63451 GCA_007922755.1 Pedetes capensis | reverse complement strand
GGTAATTCCCTGTCTATGTATTGCTGCAGTCGCTTCTGAATGATCTTTAGTAGAATTTTGCTGGTGTGTGATATTAATGATATTGTCCGATAGTTTGCACATTCAGTCGGATCCCCTTTTTTGGGAATAGGCACAAATATGGATCTCTTCCAGTCAGTTGGCCAAGTAGCTGTTTTCCAAATCTGTTGGCACAAACATGTTAACACTTCCAGTGCTGCATCTGTTTGTTGAAACATCTCTATTGCTCTCCCATCAATTCCTGGAGCCTAGTGTTTCACCAGTTCTTTCAAAGCTGCTTCCATTTTGTCCTTCAACACCATTGGTTTCTCTTCATATGCCACCTCTTGGAATGGTTGGTCATCTACCAATTCTTTCTTGTATAATAACTCTGTGTATTATTCCCATCTCCTTTTGATGTTTCCTGCATCATTTAATATTTTCCCTGTAGAATTTGTCACCACTGCCACTCGAGGCTTGAATTTTTTCTTCACTTCCTTAAGCTTGAGAAACACAGAGTGTGTTCCTCCCTTTTGGTTTTCTGCCTCCAGCTCCTTTCACATGTTATAATATTTGTTTTTGTCTTCTCAAGCTGCCTTCTGAAATCTTCTGTTTATTTCCTTAACTTCATCATATCTTCCATTTGCTTTAGCTGCTCGATGATCGAGGGCAAGGTCCAGTGTCTCTTTTGACATCTAATTTGGTCTTTTCTTTTTTTTTTCTTGTCTTTTTAAGTACTTTTTGCTTCCTTCTTGAATGATATCTTTTATGTCATGCACAACTCTTCTGGTCTCCTGTCATTTGTGTCTAATGCATTAAACCTATTTTTGAGGTGGTCTCTGAACTCAGGTGGGATATACTCAAGGTCATACAGTGGCTCTGGTATACTTGTTCTAATTCTCTTCAGCTTAAGTTTGAACTTGCATATGAGAAGTTGATGGTCTGAACCACAGTCAGCACCTGGTCTTGTTTTGACATTTTGTACAGAGCTTTTCCATCGTCCCTTTCCACATATGTAGTCAATTTGATTCCTGTATGTTCCATCTGGTGAAGTCCATGTGTACAGTCTCCATTTATGATGTTGAAAAAATGTATTTGCAATGAAAAGGTCATTGGTCTGACAAAATTCTATCATGTGATCTCCAGCTTTGTTTCTGTCCCCAAGACCATATCTTCCAACTACTGAGCCTTCTTGTTTGTTTCCAACCTTTGCATTCCAGTCACCAGTGATTATCAGTATGTCTTGATTGCATGTTTGATCTATTTCAGATTGCAGAAGCTGATAGAAGTCTTCCCTTTCTTCATTTGTGGCCTTAGTGTTGGGTGCATAAATTTGAATAATAGTCATATTAACTGGCCTTCCTTGTAGGCGTATGGATATTATCCTATCACTGACAACATTGTATTTCAGGACAGATCTTGAAATGTCTTTTTTGATGATGAATGCAACCCCATTTCTCTTTAGTTTATCATTTCCAGCATAGTAGAACATGTGATTGTCTGAGTCAAAATGGCCTATGCCAGTCCATTTTAGCTCATGATGCCTAGAATGTCAATGTTTATGGACTCCATTTCTCTTTTAACAATTTCTAATTTTCCCAGATTCATAGTATGTACATTCCATGTTCCAATTATTAATGGATGTTTACAGTTGTTTCTCCTCATTTTGAGTCGTGCCACATCAGCATGTTGAGCACCTTGGGGCTTTAGTCCATTTCCGTCATCACGGTAGACTCTACTTGGCGGAGGCAACTCTTCCCCAGTAGTCTTTGAGTGTCTTCCAAACTGTGGGCCTCATTTTCTGGCACTATATCTGACAGTGTCTCTTTGTTATCCATAGGGTTTTCAATGGCTAGTTGTTTCGGGAGTGGCTAGCCAGGTCCTACTCCCTAGTCTGTCTTAGTCTGGAAGCTCAGTGAAAACCTGTCCACCATGAGTAACCTTGCTCATGTCCGAGGTTACAGTGGCAGAGCTCTCAGCCTCATTGCAACATGCAAGCCATCACAGTGCAGCAAACTGACAGACGTGTGGGGGTTGATGCTTTAATACATTATTTTCTCTGCCTGAAGAAGTTCCCCATCCTCATGTATCCTGCCTCTGTCCAAGCCATGTAAAACATTTGCAGTCCCCCCATTGGGGGATCAGTTTTCCCATTGCACTTTGGACATACCTTTTCAATGGCAAAAATACTGTTTCTATTTCTCATTTTAACATATTTTCACACTTGACCATTAGTTATTAAAGGAAAGGAAGCTAATAGATTAAAAGTAACTTAAATCTTTCTTTTTTAAACTAGAGAAAGTTTCTATATATTATGAGGTTGTGGCAAAGATAGCTAGTAACCTACCAAATATTCATCCTTTTTCAAGACTCTAAATTTTGTCTTGGCCCATTGCCACTAGAAATAAAGGCTATAGCTGTAATCTCTCTTGCACTGCATTTGGTTAGGTAAACTTAAATGTTGAGAAGGCTGTTTAAAAATATCTGTATCAACTAGGGGAAGCATCCATTTTACTGTACTATCTTTTCTTACATTAAATTGTCAAATCAGCTGTGATGATCAGTGCCTCAGCAGCAATTTGATGGAACCCACATAGTAAGATGGTATTTTACCGAAGAAAGATAGTGATGTGTTAGATGAAATTGCCAAATCCATGATAACATAAAGCTAATGTGGCAGACAAGATGGGTGTATTCATTTTTAACATGAGAAATTAAATCTTTGAGTGTTGAAACAATATTTCAGTATGCTGTTACTTTCAGTCAAGTACAATCTCTAGCTAACACAGCTAAGACAATAAGGAACAAAAATGCTGTTAAATGTAACATTCATTTGTGTGTGTGTTCACAAGAGAAATGAAAAGGAAATTATGATAGTATTGGTACTTTCATTTTATGTTGCTGCCTACTCGTTGCTGCCTTGATTGAAAAAATTACATAAAAAATTAACAGAGCACTTATGGAAGTAATTTACTAAGGAGACATTTTGATAGATGTGTTTCCATTTGACAGTGTGGACTTTCAGAAATGATCTCCTTTAGTTTTCCTAGCACCAACATCAGTAGCAACAACTTCTAATTTTATGATTATGTTAGTATTCTTCCTTGAATCCCCTTT
The DNA here is from genome assembly GCA_007922755.1 of Pedetes capensis. Taxonomy (NCBI): domain Eukaryota; kingdom Metazoa; phylum Chordata; class Mammalia; order Rodentia; family Pedetidae; genus Pedetes; species Pedetes capensis. The sequence goes on along the minus strand of VMDO01012191.1, from coordinate 60,337 downwards.
ACTCACATACCTTCAAGCATCATTATGGCTGAGAATTTAATTCTTCACCTTTTTCCTGCTCATTTTTTATATACTTCCTAGGTAAGCCTTTCATCTAACAAAATATCAAGTACTACATTCATGGAATTACTAGCCAAGACCTGAACATCTCCACCCATAGGTCTTTTAGGAATTTCAGAAACACCAGGTATATAAATAACTCATTTTATTTCTACATTCTTTCTCTGGCATGGCCCCCTCAGTCTATCCCTCCTATAATATTCCCCCATACTGATTGTTTAGAGACGACTGTCTTTCTCTAAACTAGAATTGTTATCCCCGGTTTCTCTCCCATCCATTCTTCTTCAATTACTAATTATACCAGGGATGTGGAGGCTGAATTCATTACTTTCTATCTGTGTACTATCCTCTTGTATTAGATTATTCATCTCTGTGAGCATCATTACCAGCTTCCTGCCACTTTTTTTTCATGTTTACATAGCTCAGGCTGCACTCATGGCTCCTCATACTTATCTTTTATCTTTAAAAAATATATTTTAAAAAAGATATCTTTTTAAATAAATTCTATTCTATTTATTCTATAATAAATTTATAATAGAATACCTTTTTTAAAAAAAGATAAAAACTTATCTTTAAAAAAATAAAATAAATTTGAGGTGTGATTATGTTTATTGGTGGCTCATTGCCTATAAGCCATGTCTAGACTCTTGTCACGCCAAGAATGGTTCACCATAACATACCTTTAGTTATAAATTCTATGTCTAAACCAGTGTGACCTTCCTCAAATACATTGTGGCCTTCCATGCCCTTTCAAATCATTTTCTTGACTGTACCTAAAGGATTCTTTCCCCCAACATTTTGGGTATTGTACTCTTATTGTTGTTGTTGTTAGGTGCCATCAAGTTGGTGTCCAACTCACAGCCACCCTACAAACAACAGACGAAACAGTATTGTTACTGCTTCTCTACCATTCATAGAGTTTTCAGTAGCTGATTGATTATCAGGAGTGGGTTGCCGATTCCTTCTCCAAGCCTACAGCACCTGGTGTTCCCAGGTGCCCTCCCATCCAAGTACTAACCAGGCCTGACCCCGCTTAGCTTCTGAGATCTGTGGAGATCAGACACCACAGTGATATAGCTGCTAGCATACTCCTATTAGTAATTCCAAATTTATATTAAAAGTTGCTTTCTTTATAAAGCTTTAGTCAATTTTCCCAAAGAGTCGGTGATTTTCTTATCTGTGGTAGCATAAACTCTAGGATAGTACTACATTATAGTATATACCTTATGAACTATGAACTTATGAATTTAATCATCCATATTAGATCTGAGACTCTTGAGAATATGGGTATATGGAAAAGTATTATTCTTTATATTTTTCTGAGACTTAAAATATTCTCATCATGTTAAAAAGACCAACCAACCTTTCCTCTTTTCCTTCCTTCCTTCCTTCCTTCCTTCCTTCCTTCTTTCCTATTTTTATTCCTTGATAGGGGATAAAATATAAATGAGAAAAATGTGGTTGGTCTTTAAATTTACAAGACAGTCACTCAGCAATGGTGTCCAGGGAAGTGAATTGTCCTTTAAAACTGATGTTAGCAGATTTTCACTTCTCTATTATGATGCATAAAGTACATATGTTCATAGAGATGTAAAGTAACTTTTGATTGGACCTAAGCCTGTAGGCTTTATTAAAGCAAAACTCATTCAGTTATCTAAGTTTAATGACTGTATGACCAGGCTCACTGCTCTTGAAACAAATGCATCAGGGAAAATTGTTCCTATGGGTCCAATTTCCGTGATTAGTGTGGCTTTTTACTGTCCATAGAATTTTAAATGGGTCTCTTCATTTTAGTTTCAAAGGTTGAAGAGGCTGATCTGTAAGCTTTACTTTTGTCTGCACTGATTGTATTGCTCCCCCCAAAAGACTGCATTTTTAGCTTTGAAGTCTAAAATTGTGATTTAGCCAAAGAAGAGGATAAGAGAAACAGTTTCAGTGGGGTTTTCTTTTATGGAACAACCTGACCTGATTTTAAAGAGTGAGAAGAAGTTAATTTTCATTCCTTGTTAATACCATTTGGATGACTAGCCCAGTGTCCCCCTAAAAATGGAATAGATGAAAATTTCACAAAAGACTAGTAGTAATCATCTACAGTTATCTTTTCAATCAAACCAAGCATCTGAGATGGATTCTAAGAAAAAAAAAAAAAAACTAAAAAACTAGACCATTAGCAAATCTTGATCCCCCCTTCCTCAAATCAACCAGTTCTTCCCTAAAATACAATGATTTCCTCTACATTTTTTCTCTAAAGGAAGTTTGGAACATCAAAATGAAATCCAGTTAGAAATCAAAATGAGCTATAGTACTCTAACAAGTAAGATAATAGGAAGATAATAATATGACTTCTTTCAAGGCAACATCTCATTTTACAATTATATACCTTTGTTCTTTGAAAGTAGCATAAATTACATAAGAATTTTTTGTGTTTCTCTTTTTACAGAAGTTTGTAAATGCTCATACTATGACTAGTTGAGGGGAAAAAGAAGCATGTATTTCACAGCTCTTATATAATATCTAATATGGATTTCTGCCCTATAAGTTGAATTATTGAATATAAAATGAAAAATAAATGAGCATTATTCAGATGTTTGGAAAACATTCTATAGTACCTGCATTGTTCACTCTTAATCACAGTGCTCAGTTATAAAATAGATCTTAATAGAATTTCATATTTAGCCATGTAATAATGTCTGTTGAGGGTCAGGACTGCGTGTGTGTGTGTGTGTGTGTGTGTGTGTGTGTGTGTGAATAAATGATAAATATATATGAAACTATATAATTTCATTTTAGGAATTATCTGCACAATCATTTAAATGATAGCCTTCAACAAATGCCAAAAGGTATCAAAATGTATGTAGTTATATTTCAACTTTACATTTAAATTATGTGTTTTACTATGTTGAATATTTTGCTCATTAGATTACTTTTTGTGTTATATGACTGCTGTATATTTCCCTTAATGAATAAACTTTACATATTAATAGACTGCATAGATAAATGGACAATGGTCAGACTATACATAAAAATAGAATTCTAAGCCACAAGGAGCAGTAACCAGCTCATGTAACCAATCTACACTCTGCAGTAACTGGACTAGGAAGCCAAAAAATAACTCTTGTAGCAAGCAGCCTCCAATGACTAGGACCTGATCAATGACTGAGAACTTCCTTAGTTTTTGCCTGTTTTCAACTTAGGACCAACTGGAGAAAGCAAAATGTGCTTCTTTAGGGTATCGCTTAGGATGCCTTGGTTCTAATGAGGCTGTCTATATTTTTCTTATGCCAGCAGCCTCCAACCAGGGCATACCTCAAGCCTCTTCCTTCCTTCCTTCCTCCCTCCCTCCGTCCTTTCTATCCTTCCTTTCTTCCTCTCCATTTCTCCCTTCCTCCCCCTCTTCCTCCTCATTTTCCTCCTCTTTTTCACCCTCTCTTCTCCTCTCTGTCCTCTTTCCTCCCTTCTTTTTTTACTATGCAACTTTCCCACCGTACTGTTTGCTTTTGACTCTGTCAAATGTAAATGATAAAGCCTGACTCTTCTTGCTATATAGCAAGTTCATCTGGGTCATCTTCATGTATTTCTGCAAGGTCATTGAAGTGTCTTATTTTCTACTCAGCTTCACCAGTATCAAATAACTAATAAATTCATTATTTGTCATTTTAATGAATGCTTTTATGGTTTCACATCATATAGGTATATCTGTGAATATAGGTAGTGTTTGGTAGGTTTAAAATTCATGTATAAATTATATAATAAGATAGCCTTCTTAAACTTTTAAAATTTCTTTGTTTTTGTTGTTGTTAGGTGGCATCATCGAGTCAATATCTGACTCATACTGACCCTGTGTCCAACAGGTGAAACACCATTGTCAGTGCTTCTCTGGTATTCATGGGGCTTTCATCTGCAGATTGATTTTTGGGAGTGAGTTGCTAGGTTCTTCTTCCAAGTCTCCTTCTTAGGTTTTTGAAAACTCTGCATTAGTGAATGTAGCTGATTTAAGCTACAGAATAATGTTCAAAACTATAAACAAATGAAACTCATGCCGTTAGTGGTAATTTGGATTATTTCCACGTTTTGTCTGTTCTCAACAATGCCTCAATGGATATCTTTGTGTGTATGTGTTCTTGTCCACATTTTGCATGTGTGAAAATTTTTCCAATGTCTACACCGGAAATGGAATTGCTGGGCCTTAGAATACAGACTTTTCCACCTTAATGTAATATAACAAAATTACTCTTATTCCCAAAAGTAAGACCAGTCTAAATTTTATTATATAAGTATACCATGGCTATTTAAATATTTAATCTTATCTCAGATAGGTGTTAACATTATGTATTTGTAATATTTTTTAAAAAATCACCCTTCAACCCAATGCCTCAAAACAAGCACAACCCTGACCTTCTTTCTTTTTTCCTCTAGTCATTAATCTTAAAGTGTGTTTATTTCAATGTTAGAATATTCTCTAAAAAAATCCTAACAATTTTTGAACAAGTTTTCCTCAGAGTCTGCACAAGAAGTGAGGCTAACAAGCTGAAATATCTTATAAAAATGTTTTTCAAATACTCTTACAACAAGGGGATGCCTGGCTGCCACCATCCTATTCTATTGCCATGTCCATCCTTTTTTCAGTATGGGGGTGCTAAACCTAGGGCCTCGCACATACTTTGCAAGTGCTCTGCCACTGAGCTACACCTGCAACCCCCTTTTTTAAAAAGTTTTTTAAATTGAGACCGAGTCTCACCAAGTTACACAGACTGCCTCTGGCATTGAATTTGTGATTCTCTGGCCTCAGCCTCCCAAATCACTGGGATTACAGGGATGTGCCATCAGGCCCAGCTTCCATGTTCCTTTTGTCTTACTGCTTTTCAGATTGTCAGAAGGCATTGACTATCACCCAGTTCTAAAAGGGCTTTGATTCAATGATGGCAAGTGGGTAAAACATGACAAGGACAAAGAGCTCAGCGTGTGTTACACAAAAAAAGGCTATCCAAAATGGGATTTCCTGGGGGCTTTAGAGATCTTTGTGTCTGGTTTTCCTTAAAGACAATAGTATGAAGACATGAAAAACTTCCAAATCTCATTTTATCCAGTGAATATAAACTTCCTTATGGTAGGACTTATTTTCGGATATTTCCTTCAGTGAAAAGTCTTTAAGGGCTTGAATTCTGCTGCATGTTAATGTGAGGTGGTTATTTGCTGGAACCACTACAGAATATACTTTGGTTAAAACATCATTCCCATTTCCATTTTCCAGAGAAGTAGAGAAGGGAAAAATTAGTGTATGAGATATTGGCATTCTTCAGTTTCCACTATAGAAATACCAATTTTTATATGTGTAGTATTGGAGGGTTGCATCAAGGGTGTCACATATAAGCTAGGTAAGTGTTCTAACACTGAGTGTCAGCCTCTTTATTATGTTTTATTTTGAGACATGATCTCACTAAGTTGCACAGGCTGCCCGTGGCCTCAAACTCATGATCCTCCTACCTCAGCCTTATGGGTCATTGGCATTACAGGTATGTCCTATGAAGCATAGTAAATATTGAAAAGTAAATGAATAGTTTTAGAACTAAATGTCCACTGTCATTAAATATAAATACATATTATTTCTGTGTTAGCATATGTATTAAGTACTTTAGTAATAGTGATTAAATACCATTTTGATTCAATGCAAAGAACCAAAATGGCATTTTAATCAATATTATTAAGATATTTGGTACACATATAATATGTTTATTTTAACTACACAGTTGATGGTTTCTGACAAAAGTAAACACTCCATGTAATACCATTATGGTGAAGATGTAGAATATGTTCATTACTCTAGAGCATCTTCTTGGGCCCCTTGTAGTCAACAACCCCCAAGTCCAGCTCTCCACCCTGTTTCTCCACCTGCTACATCCTGGCAATCATAAATGTGCTTTCTTTTCATTTTGTGTATGTTTTAAATATTAATGAGTTTATGGTTGGCATACAAAAATCTGTACATATTTAATATATATAACTTCATGGAGATTAAGATAACACTAGTGAATATCACTATTGTTGTTGTTGTTGGGTACCATCGAGTCGGTATCCGACTCATAGTGACCCTTACAGGGTTTTCAATGGAAGATTGTTTTGGAATTACCTTGGGAGTGGATTGCCAGGTCCTTCTCCCATTTTTGTGGTGCTGGGAATTGAACTTGGGACCTCAGAGACTGCAGCGCAGCGCTCTACCAACTGAGCTAAATCCCAGCCCCGAATATGACTATAGTCAATGCCATAAACATACACATCACTTCAAAGTTTCCTCCTGCTTTCTCTGTGTATGTATGTATGCATTGTTTTTTTGTTTGTTTGTTTTGTTTATGTTTTTGCTTTTTGTTTGTTTCTTTTATCTGTTTTGATTTTTTGGTTATACTGGGGGATTGAACCCAGGGCTTCATGCTTACTTTCAAGTATTCTACCACTGTGCTGTACCCTCAGGTAATTTTTTACATTTTATTTAGTTTAAGGGTCTTGCGAAATTACACAAGCTGCTGCTGGCCTTGAACTTGCAATCTTCCTGCCTCTTCCTCCCAGTTAACTTAGATTATAGGGGTATGCCACCATGCCTGGGAATAAATATTCTTATTATAAGAATAAATATATTTATTCTTATAATAATTTAAATATAATAAAATATAAAATAATAAATAAATAAATAAATAAATAAATAAATAAATAAATAAATTTATTCTTGTAATAAGAGTTATTGTTAGGTGCTGTCAAGTCGGTTTCTAACTCCTAACGACCCTACGTACAATAGGTGAAACAGTATTGTTAGTGATTCCCTGTTATTCATAGGGTTTTCAATGGCTGATTGTTTTGGAGGAGTGGGTTGCTGGGTCCTTCTCCCATGCCTAGAGTGCCTGGTGCTCCCAGGTGGTTTGCCATCCAAGTACTAACCAGGTCTGACTATGCTTAGCTTCTGAGATCTGATGGGATCGGATGCCACAGTGGTATGGCTGCAGTCTATAATAAGAGTACTTGACAAGATATCCTTTTTCTTAACAAAATTCTATCCTAGTTTTGCCATTTCTAGTTTAATACAGAAATGAAATTTTGTAATAGACTTTTCTGTGTCTGGTTTCTGTTAGCATATTTTAGTGAATCATATGTGTACATGCACAAGCAGTTTATTCTTTTGATTGCTGAGTTTTATACTGTGCTATAGATATACCAATCTGTTTGCTGATTCACCAGTCCACAGATATTGAATTATTTCCATTTGGGAGGGCCATTATGAATGACTGTGATTATTTATTTACAAAAGTTTCTATGACTATAGATTATTTTCCTTGACTAGTTAGTTATGGGTTGAATTACTGTACCATATGATAAGCATCTAGGGAATTCTTTGTGAAATTGGTTGTTTTCTAAAGTGGTTATACCATTTTATATTTTAAACAACCATTAATAAAAATTCCAGCCTGGCATGGTGTCACATACCTGTAATCCCAGAGACATGGGAAGCAGAGGCAGGAGGATCGTGGGTTCAAGGCTAGTGGCAGCCTATGTGATTTTCTAAGACTCTGACTCAAACTAAAAAGTAAAAAATGGGCTGAGGGTACAGCTCAATAGTAAAGTACTTGCAAAATGTGCATAAGGTCCTGGGTTCAATCCACCAGTACATAGAGGGAAAAAAAAAAATATATATATATATATACATATATATATATATACATATAATACAACATTAACAAGATGGAGAGAATTCTTGATATAAGTGATATAAAGCATTTTACAGAATTTTAAACCCATTTATGTTAAAAATAAAAATAAAAATTCTTTGCTTTGCAACATTCATGTCAACTCCAGGAATTTTTAGATTTCTTAATTTTTATAATTTTAACTTGAATCTGTATCCTCCCATTTATAGTAATTTTAAATATCTTTTAATGTGCTTATTGGCTTACATACCCTTTTGGGAAGAATCCATTCAAATATTTTGTTCAATTTTTTTATTTATGTATAGAAAATTTTACTTGGTTTGGTAAAGAGTTCTGTGAATTTTGACAAAAGCATACACTGGTGAAAACAATATCAAAGATAAGATAATAGAAGAGTAACTTCCCTGTAAAAATACCCTCATCGCATGCATTGGCTATCCTTTGACCATTTTTAGTTGGGTTGTTTGCTTCTTACTTTTGAGCTATAGAAGTTGTATATATATTCTTGGATACCAGTTCTTCAGTTAAAAATAAATACTATAAATACCTGCCTTTTAATTTTCTTCTGAGTATCTTCTAAAGAGCAGAAACTTGAATTTTAATTTCAGTTTAACATTTCTTTCATCTATGGCTCACATTCTAAGAGTGTTTGCCTCACCAATATTGCTCAAATTCTATCATATGTTTCCTAATAGAAGTTTTATAGCTTTATTAAATTTTGATGTTGATATGATTTAGTTTAGTTTTTTGGAAGGAAAGGAGTCTAGCATGAGGTAAAGATCAAAGTAGTTTTACAAATGGAATTCCAATCCAATTGCTTTGGTCTAAGTCCTAGAGGGAAACCATTCAGTGTATTCTCTTACTGGATGTCAGCTATTTTTTCTTGGCTTATTTTTGTTAGGTGCCGTCCAGTTGAGTCCAACTCATAGCAACCCTATGTACAACAGATCAAAACAATTCCCCATTCTGTGATCTTATTCATTTTTAAGCCCATTGTTGCAGATACTGTGTCAATCCATGTGATGGAGGGTTTTCTTTTTTTCATTGATCTGCCATTCTCCCAAACATGATGTCTTTCTCCAGGGATTGATCTCTCCTGACAACATGTCTGAAATATGTAAGATGCAGTCTAGCCATCCTTGCTTCCAAGGAGCACTCTGGTTGTTCTTCTAAGACAGATCTGTTGGTTCTTTTGGCAGTCCATGGTATATTCAATAGTCATCTCCAGGACCATAATTTAAAAGCATCAATTCTTTTCCTGTCTCCTTTGTTCAATGTCCAGCTTTTACAACCATATGGTGTAACTGAAAACACCATGGCATGAGTCAGGCATACATTTGTCTTCAATGTGACATCTTTACTTTTCAATAGTCTAAAGAGATCTTTTGCCACAGCTTTTCCAAAAGCAATGAGTCTTTTGATTTCTTCACTACTGCTTCCACGGGTGTTGATTACAGAGCCAAGCAAAGAAAAATTGTGAACAAGTTCAGTCTTTTCTCCATTTATTGTGAAGTTGTATACTGAGTCAATTGTAAGGATTTTTGTTTTGTTGATGTTCAGTCACAATCCATAGGGAAGGCCATATTCTTTGATCTTCATCAGTAAATGTTTTAAATCCTGATCACTTTCAGCAAACAGAGTTGTGTCATCTGCATAATGCGGGTTGTTAATGAGTCTTCCTCCAATCTTGATGCCACATTCTTCTTCATAAAGTCCAGCTTCTTGGATTATTTGCTCAGCATATATATTGAAGAGATATGGTGAAAGGATACAGCCTTGATGCACAACTTTCTCAACCTTAAACCAGGCAATTCCTGGATCCTTGTGTTTCACCAGTTTTTTCAAGGCAGCTTCCACTTTGTCCTTCATTACCATTATTTCCTCTTCATATGCTACCTCTTAAAATGGTTGGTCATCTACCAATTCTTTTTTGTATAATGACTCTGTGTATTCCTTCCATCTTCTTTTGATGTTTTCTACATTGTTTAATATTTTCCCTGTAGAATCTTTCATTATTGCCACTTGAGGCTTGAATTTTTTCTTCACTTCCTTAAGCTTGAGAAACACAGAGAGTGTTCTTCCCTTTTGGCTTTCTGCCTCCAGCTCTTTATACATGTCATTTTAATATTTGTTTTTGTCTTCTGGAGCTGCCTTTTGAAATCTTCTGTTCCTTGACTTCATCATGTCTTCCTTTTCCTTTATCTGCTTGACTTCAAGGGCAAGTTCCAGAGTCTCTTTTGACATGCAAATAGTGCCAGAAAATGAGCCCCCCAGGTTGGAAGGCATTTAAAAGACTACTGGGGAAGAGCTGCCTCCTCAAAGTAGAGTGTACCTTGATGACAGAAATGGAGTAAAGCCCCAGGGACCTCCATTTGGTGATGTGACACAACTCAAAATGAGGATAAACAACTGTAAACATCCATTAATAATTGGAACAAGAAATGTATGTAGTATGAATGTAAGAATATTAAAAATCATTAAAAAATAAATGGAGCACATAAACATTGACATTCTAGGCATCAGTGAGCTAAAATGAATTGGCATGGGTCATTTTGAGTTAGATAATCACATGGTCTACTATGCAGGGAATGACAAACTAAAGAGAAATGGGGTTGCATTCATCATCAAAAAGGACATCTCAAGATCTGTCCTGAAATACAATGCTGTCGGTGATAGGATAATATCCATATGCCTACAAGGAAGGCCAGTTAATATGACTATTATTGAAATTTATGCACCCACCACTAAGGCCACAAATGAAGAAAGGGAAGATTTCTACCAGCTTCTGCAATCTGAAATAGATCAAACATGCAATCAGGATGTACTGATAATTACTGGAGCCTGGAATGCAAAGGTTGGAAACAAAGAAGGCTCAGTAGTTGGAAAATATGGCCTTGGTGACAGAAACGATGCTGGCGATAGCATGCCATAATTTTGTCAGACCAATGAACTTTTCATTGCAAATATATTTTCTCTCCAACATAAAGGGTGACTACACTAATAGACTTCACCAGATGGAACATACAGGAACCAAACTGACTACATATATGGAAAGAGATGATGGAAAAGCTCTATATCAAATGTCAGATCAAGACCACATACTGACTGTGGATCAGCCCATCAACTTTTTATATCCAAGTTCAAGCTGAAGCTTAAGAAAATTAGAACAAGTGTATGAGAGCCAACATATGACCTTGAGTATATTTCACCTGAATTCAGAGACCACCTCAAGAATAGGTTTAATGCATTAGACAGAAATGATAGGAAATAAAATGAGTTGTGGCATTTTTTCTTGGTAGATGCTTTTAATTTTTCCTAGTTTCTTAGAGTTTTAATATAAATGGGTTTAAAATTCTGAAAAATGCTTTATTGGTATTACTTAAATCATAAGAATTTTTTCCATCCTGTTAATGTGGTATTTTAAATCAATTTTGTTTCCTAAAACTGACCTTTTATGGCTAGAATAAATACTACCTTGTTTGATTCAATTTGATATTTTTTGCAATTAGCATATTTCATTAAGTATATTTGAATCTATAGTCATGAGAAAATTGTTTTATAATTTTCTTTTCTTACAATGTTTTTGCCTTCTTTTGGAATTAGGATGATTCTGTCTCAGTAAAAAAAAGTTGGAGTGTTCTCATGCCTTTTCTTAAAGACTTTTGATTGGAATGGTGTTATTTCTTTGTTAAATGTTTAGTGATTTCCCACCAAAGCAATACGGGTTTGTGAATAACTTTATGTCAAAGTTTAAGTTGTGAATTCAATATCTTTAATATATTTATAGGCTATTCATTTTTTTCAGGTTTTCTTGAATATGTTTTAGTAGTGATGCAATTTTGAATATTTTTCCCTTTCATCTAGGTTTTTAAGCCTTGATGAATTAGATAATATTTATTTAATGAAATTACTATTATGTTGGATTTAATTATAACATCTTCCTATTATTTTCCTTGTTTACCAATGTTTGTTTCTTACATTTTGTTTCTTATTTCTTTTTATTATATCTCATATCAATTTTCTTAATTTTTAAATATTCTTTAATTATTTCTGTTATTATTTACAGTGATTTTCCCTCTTTAATTCTTATTTGTGATTTTGATCTTAATTTTTCTTAATAAGCCTAGATAGATATTTATCAGTCATTATTATTATTGTAATCTTTTTTTTAGCGGTACTGGGGTTGAACCCAGGGCCTCCCACTTGCATGATCTGCAAGTTCTGGACCACTGAGCTGTACCCTCAGCCCATTTTTTTACTTTTTGAGACAAGGTCTCACTAAGTTATGCAGACTGCCTCCGGTCTCAAACTTGAGATCCTCCTGACTCTGCCTCTCCAGCTGCTGGGATTACAGGTGTGCTCCACTACACCCGTCTCCAGTCATTATTTTCAAAAAAGGTTTCAATTTTCATTTATTTTTCTGTGCTTTTAAATGACCTTCATATTAGTTACTAATGTAAGTATTTTGAAAATAAAATTCCCTCTTAAGCACTGTATTGATTTCATTCCACAAGATTTAGTATTTTGTATTTTGATATCATTTAGTTTAACATACTTTCCAATATCCCTACTGAATTTCCTCTTTGACGTATGGTCTTTGTTACAGTGCGTTTGTCTGCGTGTGTGTGTGTGTGTGTGTGTGTGTGTGTGTGTGTGTGTGTATGTCTTTGCTCAAGTTTTTTGCTTTTTTTCCCCATGTATGTTTGGTTATAAATTATAATTTTGAATTATCTCTACTTTTCATTATTTTATTGAGTTTTTAAATAAACAAGTATATGGGTATCCTAGTAAATAGTTTGTTTACTTTAAAAATATGAATATTCTGCTGCACTTGAGTATTGTTAGATATTGCAATATCAATAATAATTACAGATATATTTATTTCACCTTATGTTTTATTAGATTTGCCTATATGTTTTGACACAGTATTTTCAAGTGCATATATATTTAGAATTATTTCTTTTTAATACAGTTTTCACACTATAAAATGTCTGTTTTCTCCTGAATATATATATATATATATATATATATATATATATATATCCATTTGTTTATTTATTTGTGGTACTGGGCGTTGAACCCAGGGCCTCGTCCTTGCATGCTTTGCAAGCACTGGACCACTGAGCTGCATCCGCAGCCCATTTTTTCACTTTTATTGAGACAGGGTCTCACTAAGTTACACAGATTGCCTCTGCTCTCAAACTTGCCATCCTCCTGCCTCCACCTCCCAACTCACTGGGATTGCAGGCATGGGCCTCTGTGCCCATTTTAAATAATTATGTTTTAAAGAAATGTATGTATCTACCAGTATGTATGTATGTATCTACCAACCATTACTTTGTGTCAAGCAGGTGGAAAACTACCTCTTTTCTTGGCAAAGCTCAGAGTCAACTACCTATACAGCCCTCCATTGAGAGGAAATTATGTAGAATAGGAAAAGTGTCTTAACCTTTTTAAATCTCAAGGAAAAGAATGTGTAAGATGCTGTATGTATTATTTTCTTTTTGCTATTGTAACATGGTGGCTTAAAACAGACAAATTTATTTTCTCATAGTGTAGGAGGTCACAAGTCTGACATTAGTGTTGCTAGGCTAAAGTCAAGATATCAGCAGGATGGGTTCTTTTAGAGACTCTGGAGGGAGAATTCATTTCTTTCTCCTAGCTTCTAGAAAACCCCTGATTTTTTTTCTGAAATTTCCTTCTCTTCCTGTTTGTAGTTGGTGTAAAGAAAAGCTATTGATTTTTGTGTGTTGATTCTATAACCTGCCACTTTGCTGAAGGAGTTAATTAGTTCTAGAAGTTTTCTGGATGAGGTTTTGGGGTCTTTCAGGTATAGGATCTTTCACAATAGCCCACCAGAAAATTAAATACCTTGGAATCAATCTAACCAAAGACCCTTCCGATCTCTACAAAAAAAATTTCAAAACATTAAAGAAAGAAATAGCAGAGGACACTGAAATATGGAAAGACCTTCCCTGCTCCTGGTTAGGGATAATTAATATAGTAAAAATGGCTATCCTACCAAAAACAATCTATAGACTTAATGTAATACCCATTAAAATTCCACTGACTGACTTTACAGAAATAGAAAAAATGATCCAAAAATTCATATGGAACCACAAAAGACCACGTGTAGACAAAACACTCTTAAGCTGCAGGTGGAATCACAATCCCTGACTTCAAGCTATACTATAGGGCAGTAGTAGCAAAAACAGCTTGGTACTGGCACAAAAATAGGCCTGAAGACATCTGGAATGGAATAGAAGACCCAGAAATACCTCAACACACCTATAGCCACCTGATTTTTGACAAAGGAACAAAGCAAGCAAACTGGAAAAAGGACAGACTTTTCAATAAATGGTGCTGGGAAACATGGCCATCCACATGCAGAAAAATGAAAACTGACCCACATCTATATGCATGAGAGTTAACTCAAAATGGATAAAAGATCTCAACATAAAACCAGAAACCTTAAAACTTACAGAAGACAAGATAGGCAATATACTCCACCATATAGGCATAGGAAAGTATTTCCTTAATAGGACTCCAATTGCTCAAGGAATTGCAACAAGAATAGATAAATGGAATTACATGAAATTAAAAAGCTCTGCACAGCCAAAGACACAATTAACAGAGTCAAGGAAACCCCCACAGAATGAGAAAAAAATCTTCACATCCTATACATCAGACAAAGTTCTGATTACCAGAATTTATAAAGAACACAAGAAAAAAGTACTCAAGAAAACAAATAACCCAATACACAAATGGGCAAAGGAACAGAGTAGACAGTTCTCAAATGAAGAGGTACATAAAGCCATGAAACACATGAAAAAATGCTCGGTATCCCTAGCCATTTGCATTTAGGAAAATGCAAATTAAAACAACTCTGAGATTTCACCTTACACCAGTAAGAATGGCCAAGAACAATACAACAAATAACAACAAATGCTGGTGAGGTTGCGGGGAAAAGGGAACACTCTTACATTGTTGGTGGAGCTGTATATTGGTCCAACCACTGTGGAAATCAATATAGAGGTATCTTAAAAAACTGAAAATAGATCTACTATATGACCCAGCTATAACACTATTGGCAATTTACCCAAAGGGAAATGGGTCATCATTCCACAGAGACACCTACATCTCCATGTTCAATGCAGCACTTTTCACAATAGCAAGGATATGGAATCAACCAAAGTGCCCTTTAACAGAAGAATGGATAAAAAACTATGGTACATACACAAAATGGAATACTACTCAACAATCAAAAAAAAATGAAATAAGGCCATTTGCAGCAAAATGGATGGAATTGGAGAAAATTATTTTAAGTGACTGAACATAAGCTCAGAAAGAGAAATAACACATGTTCTCACTCATATGTGGGAGCTGAATCAAAATTATAAGGAGGAAACAATCCTCTACAAAGGTCAGATCATAGTAAAAGAAAATAAAAGCTAAGATTGGTATTATTATAGATGGTCTAGAAAATGTATGTAATCGTTCTGACAAAGTAAAAAGAAAGTCCACTGCAGGAAAAATTTCTATCTTAAACAGAACTGGAACCCAAGGATATATAGAAAAATATTACCATAAAAAGACGAGTAAATGGTAGAGAAGTCTTTGATGGGGGTTGGGATGGGGGGAGGAAGCCTATAAGAGGGTAAGGGGGAACCTATATGAATAATGTACAACAAAATGCATATATGCAAATGTCACAATGAAAAGCATGTCAAAATGATTCACATTAAGGTGTACATTAAAAATTTCCAAAACAACAACAACAAAAAAAGACAAGACAAAACAAACAAACAAACAAAAGAACCTTGAATCCATTAACTCATCATTCTCTTTGCACATCATACCAATCTCTTATTCTGTCATCACACCTTTTACATCTTTTCCATAGGATAGTCTAATGTTGGTCTTCATCATTTTTTGAAGACACCGTGCTTTGGGGCTGACTCAAATAATCCACGATAACCTTCCCACCCCAAGATCCTTAATGTTATCATGCTTCAAAGTCTCTATTGGATTTGAGAAAACATTTACAAATTCTAGGGATCAGGATCTGGATGCCTTTTGGGACTAGTGTTCAATTTACCATACTATAATCCTTTGCCTGACTATGCGAGGATGTTCTCCCATCAAAAAAGAAAAACTTGTATGATTAATGATTTTTCACTAATTAAAATAAGTATGATCCCCATGCCAATCTTACACTTTTAAATTTTTTCTATCTGTAAAGAACAATTATGTTTTCCATCAAATATGATCTTAATTTGTCAAAGTAGCATTGACATTTTTTTGACCTGTCTTTTCTCTTGCTTGGTTTGCTGGTTTCCCTATTTTGCTGTGGTGTTCCAAATTAAAATTCATTATACTGGATAAAAGAACCCATCCTACTTCAGTATTATCTCATCCTAACTTATCTACTTAAATATGCAATGATTATTTGCTAAGAAGTTCACATTTTGAGATACTAGGGATTTGGATTTCAACATAAAAATTTGGGGAGGAGCAAAATCTAACCCATAACAGACTGTGAAGTAGAAAAGCATTGACTTAATAAACCAGCACTTGTCTTTAACTGGTGAGAGAGCAGAGTCCAGACAGGTTTGGATTCTGGCAAAGATTACCCAAGAAGTGACAGAGATCCAGTGGAGATAACTCAGTTCTCCTAATTCCCATGCCAGAACTCTTTCTGTGTTATTAGAATTGATTCTATCTTGAATAATTAGATATATAAATCTGACATTTCTTAGCTGATTTCAGCTGGGTGTGTATTCTAGAAATGTATGTTTTAAACAAGCAGCACAGCCTGAGTTTAAAATTTTCTGACAAGAATTTCAGCCCAAGGGACACAGATGAGATTGCTTCATAAAAGGAAACTTGGCAGCTTATCCAATCTCAATTGTAATTCCAAAGAAACTGCCCATCAATTTTATATATGCCTTCACTGTGCTAGAGAACTTTATCATGTCAGAGGCAGCAACCATGATTAATTTACTTACATGGCACTCAATAAGTCATCAGGGGAGGATCTTACTATTTTCCCAATCTGTGGTATTTCTGCAAAGGGCCTACCTCACTAAAACATTTTCAGGCTTAATGAAATTTCTTTTATAACAGTAATTTAGCAGCTTAAAAGCGGAATCCTGACAGCTATCTTCAGAACTCATTAAAGCAAGGCTCAAAATCTATACAAATAGGAAAGCTCTATAATAATATTCATGTGCCTGGATGTTATTTTGAAATGCTAAGTAAGTGGTATCTATGTTATTTAGAATTTTTCCCTCCCATTTTTCTTTAAATGACAAAAATACTAAAAGATTTATTTATCTGGCATAAAGTCTGTGTTGGTTTGTAATTTACAATTCTCAGTATGAAACTAGTTAATGTCATACATAATAGTTGAGAGTGTATTGCCTGGAGGTGTTAAGTACTTTTTGTAGAAACAACACAGGCCCAAGCAATGTTAGAAAATCATAGTTGGTAGTGACACCAAACAAGGTATTTCCTAGCCCACAAAATAGCTCTCCCTACTCCATATCCATTACCACTGAAACTTGGATCAGGGAGAAATAAGCAATTCCTTGTTTTGAAGACAATGGATACTATCGGACTGGATTTATTCATTTTCCTCTTAGATAACCAAGTTTCTCTAACCCAAATGTGAAGATTTGATTCTTATTATAGGTAAGATATTGATGAAGAAACCAAGTGTAACTGCAGAACTCTTCATCATTAAAGGTTTAAAATTAGAATAGTATGCCCCAGAATATCCACTTAAAATAATCATTCCAGAAAAACTGTATTAAATAGATTTACTTTCAGTATTCAGAAGATGACAAAGTTATAAATACTGGCCAGCCAGCACATTAAAGTATAAACAAATATTGTTAGCGGGGTGGCCAGAGCAGTTGTTGTTGTTGTTGGGTACCCTCAGGTTGGGTCCAACTCATAGTGACCCAATGTACAACAGAATTAAACACTACCCAACACTGTGCCATGCACATGATCTTTTTATGTTTGAACTCAGTGTTACAGTCACTATGTTTTTTCTTATTTTGAGTATGCCACATCATCAAAAGGGGCTCCTAAGAGCTTTACTACATTCCTGTCATTAAGCTTGACTCTCCACTAAGGAGGCAACTCTTCCCCAGTCATTTTTTGAATGCCTTCTAGCCTAGGGGGCTCATTTTCTGACACTGTACTTGAGAGTGCTTATCTTCTATTCATAGGGTTTTCAATGGCTAATTGGTTTAAGAGTGGGCTGTCGGTTCCTTCTCCCTCATCTATCTTTGTCTGGAAGCTCAGCTGAAACCTGTCCACCATGGGTGGCCCTGCTGGCATCTGAAACACTGGTGGAATAGTTTCCTATATCATAATACAACACAAGCCCCCACAGCACAAGCTGACAGACACAGGGGTCCAAGGGAAAAAATAATGAGACACAGATCAGCATATACACCTTTAGTATAATGCTGAATCATATAATAGTTCACATACATGCTATGTTATCTTATGTAATCTCATGACGTAATCCCCATGTGACTAATGTGTGTAATCATTGGCAACCAGCCACTATTGTTTAGTAACCTTAATAAGCCCCTCTGCCAGTACCTGTCACATGGACATGCACATCCCAGAGTTAAGGACCTGTCTTTGGCTTCTTGACTATTTTTCAGCTTTGTAGTTAGCCCCAAGCTTCAATCTGTTGTCAACGAGCTGAGACTTGACACATTTCAAGTATGAAAATGAGGATTTTTATCTTTTGAAAGCTAAGAACAAATATTCCCTTAATATTTATAATCTTCAAATGTCAAAAATAATTAAATACTTAAACTTACATTTTGATGAGTTGTGGATACATTTAATGCAGAATATTGACAATTCCCCCCAAATGATAAGTAAGTAATACTGCTTAGTACTAATAGTTAAATAAATTAACTATTTTAAATCATAAGAGACATGGAATGTTTCTACATAGTCTCAAGTCAATTAACTATCATGAAAATAAACAACATTTATTTAAAATAACATCTTAGATCTTGGGGACGTGAGAGTAAATTATAAACATGTAGAAAGCTAAAACTTTTTATACTTCTATCTTTTCATTATTTATTTGCCACAAGTAGAACTTTTCTTTTTCTCTTATTTTCATAGAAAACCACATAGGTTTGAATTCCAAGTTCATAGCTATGCTTGTCAATAATTGGCATTTTCCAAATATGTCAGAGAATAGAAAGTTATTCGCTTGCCACTGAAAGTCCTGGGCTGTCTTGCATTCTTTAGAATTTTTTTTCTATCATCTCCATCAAATGGAAGAAGCCAAGATATCTGTCAAACTATTTCCTGAGGAAGTTTCTTTACATGTATATATCTATATATCTATATGTATGTCTGTATCTATATCAAAAGTATGTGCTGCAGAAGAGGTAAAATGTAGTGTTGTCTAGACATCTTCTATAGGATTTAAAACAGCATAAGAACAGAAAGTTCACTAAGAATCAGATTATGGGAATAACTGTGAGCTAAATTTATTCCCCACATTTGCAAATCAAAATTTCCCCAATTATTTTTTAAAAACACAAATATTATGCTAGATATGCAGAAGAGGTTTATGGAGTGGGAAAACTTAGAGGATTTGCTTAAAAAGAGTCCTGTGTGTTACCTTGACTGAATGTTGTTGTTATTAGATGTTTTTGATCCAGGTCTGACTCATAATGACCTGACATAAGGTTTTCAATCCCTGATGGTTTTGGGATTGCAAGTGAATTGCCATGTCCTTCTCCCATTGGCTGAGTGTAGGGTCATATAAAAGGAACCAAACTCCTTAAGAACAGTGTATTTGGTTTCTCTCTAACAATGTTGGATGTAAAATAACCCAAATAGTTTTAAGTCTAGAGATTTAAACTGCCTCATTTGTCTCATTAAACATTAAAGGGGCAGAATAAATGACTTGTAAGGCTTATAATTACCTCTCCCATCTGACCCTTGCTCCTAACCCAGAGGTGGTAGACCCAGTATCAATGTAAGCTATTACTGCCATAAGCATTTCAAGATAGCTAACATAATCTTTCAAAAGATTCAATTTTACATCGGAAAAGGGTGGTTTTTTAAAAGTAACAAGGCACAATTTATTTTTTACTTTTGCATGTAATCTAAGGAACTTTATATTTTAGAAAATTCTTTGTTTCTTAGTAAGTCTTAGCAACTTTGACATTAATATATAAGTTAACCTCTCTGGAAAGCATAGAGATATGTTGACCTTGTTCTTATCAACTTAAAACTCAGACATTCATGTATATTTTGGCATTTGGCAATTTTGGCATAGAGCGAACAAAGGACATGAAAGGAATATAAGGTAAAATAGGATTAAAGGGGAAGAAAATTGCTTTTTTTCAACACTAACTGCCCGTGAGAGTTTTGGAGCTATAACAGAGTAGAAAAGTTCTTTAAGTTTTATTTGTGATTTCACCTTACTTTGGAGGATGAGAAATCTGAATGTGGACATCAATTTATACCTGAAAATTTTCTATTAATATAGACTGGATAGCTCATCATTCTATAATAAATAATAAGCAAGAATAAGCAAAAGACAAGCAATGAATTTGCAAGCATATTTTTAATTAAGGTAGATGAAGTTTTGAAAAGTGAAGTGAGGTGAGATCACACCATAGAAGCAAAAAGCAAACTCTCTGAAATAAATTTGTAGTAACAACATAAATAAAATATTCCAATTCATATTGTCAACTATGTCCAAGATGATATTACACTTACAAGACTTGAGTAAGAATTGAAAAATAAGCAAGTCCGTTCAAGAAAAATATAGATCTTAAAATAAATTTATTAAATTAAAATCACAACCCATGCTGATACTTTAAACTTATCATAACTTAACATTGGCTCCTAAATGTCAAGCAATCATGAAATTTCTCATGTGTGCTATTCAGTCCCCTCCCAACCCTTACCTGGTGCTCTCTCCCTCATCATAGAGAGTTTAAAAGGAAGAAAGAAACCATCATACTTAAGTTCCAAAGACTCTTCCCCCCAGATTCATAATCTCACATGAATCTTCACAGATGGAGTGTCTCTATTGCCACTCCACACTACTCTACTCTTGTGCTGGACGTTCAGCTCACCCCCTGCCACCTGTCAACTTTCCAATTTTTTATATAGGGTTTTTACATCATTTTTTTTGGTTATGATTTCATAGTTTTACTTCATTATTTTTATTTTTTTCATCAGAGCCATGCTGTTTTCCTCTTCTTGAGGTGAGAATTGCCCATCTTTTTTGTGTACTCTAGAAAAAAATTTAATGGAAATCATCAGTATTTGGAAAAAATGATAGCATTCATCCCATCCCAAGCATGTCACATGCGTACACACACACACACACACACACACACCCACACACACACACACACACATGCTTGATGATGATAATGATCATCTTTTACATTCTTTTAAGTTTGCTTTTTCCCCTGTGGTTTGGAATATATTGAGTTTTCATTGTGTCAGTGAGAGTCATGCTTATTGTTGGATGTAGCAAACATCCAATCATTTTTATTGCTAGGTAGAACTGCATTTTATGCATATGGTAATTTATATTTATCCACTCATCTCTTGATAGTCATTTGAAGTTCCAGTTTTTGACAACTGTGGTTAATAATGCAGTAACCATTCTTACGTAGGTATTTTGTCACCCATCTTTTTATTTTCTTGAATACATACATAGAAGTGTAATTGGTGAATCGTATAGAAGTCTTATATTTATATTTAGAATATATTTTCAGTCTGCAAATAAAAAGTTTTATCAATTATTATGATTTGAATATAAAATATCTCCCATGGGGTTATGTGTTGCATGCTTGGTCCCTCTCTGGTGATACTACTTTGGGAGGTTCTTCAAAGTTTAGGAAGAAGGATGTAATTGGAGGAAGGAGGTTATTGGGGATGTGACTTCAAACCCTTGTCCTTTCTACCCTCTCTGTTTCTTGTCCAACATAAGGTGAGCCAGTGCCTCCTCCACATGCTCCTGTTTCCATGGTGTTCTCCTTCACCATGAGCCCTGAATGAACACAGCCAAGGACTACAGGCTGAAATGTCTGAAACCATGAGGTGAAATAAAGCCTTTCTCCTTGAACTTGTTTATGTCAGGTATTTTTGTCACAAGGACACAAAGTAACTAATACACTAATTGACAGCAATACATACACCTCCAGTTGCTTCATTTTTATTATGCACATTAGTGAATTTGTAATGATGTATAAATGTAGTTCCAATTTAGCAAAGACTTGATATGTTAGTATGTCCTTATCTGTTATTTCAGTAACTTCTTTCATAAAGTACCTAGTACTTTGCCCATATTTTATTGCTTTTATCTTATTTGATATAAAGATGCTCTTTTTCATTGGGAAAATACATCGGTGTACATTATCTATCTATCTATCTATCTATCTACCTATCATCTATCTATCTATGATATATATACACATACATATATGTCAGTAGTATATATTTCACCAATTTAATGATGTGCTTTAATTAGCAGAACTTTTTCATTTTACCAGTTTTTTAAATAATTTAAGCTCTTCATTACCTATTTAAGAAAACTCTGCCTACCCAAAGTTTATGGAGATAATATATTTTTCTTCTTCTTGGCTACATTAACTTTCATTTTTAGAAGTATGATCTTATTCAAACTAATTTGAAAGAATGATATAGAGATCAATATTTTTATTTCTTGTAACAATATACAATTTTTCAGCATAATTTCATGGATGAATTGCAGTGGCATGTTTGTTATATATCAAGTTATTATATATGTGGAATCTTAGTTCTATTCAGTTGGTTTATTTGGCTGTCCTTGTGTAAATACTGTTTTGTCTTAATTATGCTAATTTTATTTTGTTTTAATTTATTCACATTGTCTTGGCAGTTTTAGGTTTATCAGATTCCACTAACACATTAAACTGGCACCTTTTTAAATTCTGAAAAATACAACCATTTTCCAGTTGATCTCAGATACTTTTAAAATTTATTTTTATTTTCATTATTGAATGTTATCAGGAGCAATGATCCTATGTTATAATATATTACAGAACTTTAGTTGATTTTTCCCAGTGTAAATCAGATAAATATTCTTCCATATCTTATATTTCCTGAGGATCTGAGGCTTCAGTCTTCTTAAAAATTTGTTTCCAAGGAGAAAAATGTTTTTGTACATTGTGTAGTTGAAATTTAATTTAAAATAACATTTTTGGAACAATGAAGAAAATCTTAATTCTGTGCACTCATTTCTTTTGGCCTTACTACAATTCTAGTCTAAGTTTTCACCTTGATTTATTTGACTTCCATAAGAACCCTTTAATTTGTCTACTTATCCTCTCCTCTTCTATGCAATTTATTCTCCACATTAATGGTGCAATGATCTTTTAAAAACAAAACTACAATTGCTCCATACTTCCTTTAGGATAAAGAAACAACTCCTTAAAATGATTTCAAATTCCAAAACTCTGTGAAATCTGACTCTCTTCTCCCTGTCTAACCTAAATTTTCCTCACTTTCAAGTAATATTAATCTTTATAAAGAGCATTTCATAATGCAAGAAAATACAGTGTCCTATTTTATCTATTATAAAATGTTGTTATGTAAATTAAATCCTCTCTATTTTAGCAGAAAAATTGTAATTGTACAGAAGAATAATTTTACAAATATACTTATTCATTAACTGAAGGCAACTTTATAGCATTTATGATGAAAACTTAAATTTTCAGCTAATTGCCATAGCTACAGAAGACTTGAAATTTCTCCAAGGGCAAAAAAATACATCCAAATTTGTATGTTATTTATTTCTGTCTCTCTCTCTCTCTCTATGTATCTAGTTTTATCTGTACAAAGGACAGACACAGCAAAGAATTATCTTAATGCCAAGGTGGGGATTAATACTGGGTTTTCCCCAAATCTTCATATTAAACCATAGTCCTGGTAACCTGAGATAGTCTATGCAAACCACAGGGAATTTTTTTCCCAGGACTGGCATTTGAATCTAGGGCTTCCCACATGCAAATCAAGTGCTCTACCACTAAGCTGCACCCCCCAGATACTTTTTTACTTTTTATTTTCCTTTATCTTGTGACTGGGTCTCACTAAATTGCACAGACTGGCTGTAGCATTGAACATGCTATCCTCTTTCCTCAGCCTCCTGAATCGCTGGGGTTAGAGACATGTGCTTTAGCAGCTGGCTTTGCAAGGGACAATTTTTTAAAAATGAAATATGTCAGAGATTTGAACCACAGAAGTATAATGATCTTCTTGACACACTCAATAATGGTTTCAGAGGAGTCATATAGTTCATTCCTAAACACTAACATTATTGTGGTTAAGGATGCCCACCATATTTAGTCCTGTGAGCTGCTCATCTCATCTACTCTCCCATTTCAATTATTGATCCTTCCTTCCATTTTCCTATTTTTTTTTTTTTGGTAGTACTAAGGGGTTGAATCCAGGGACTCATGCATGCTAGACAATGGTTTACCCTTCATCCACATCCCTAGCCCTATTTTTATTTTTTAATTTTGAGACAGGTTCTTGCTAAGTTATGCAGGCTGAGTCTGACTTTGAACTTGCAATCCTCCTGCTTCAGCATCCTGAGTCAGTGGGATTACAGGTCCCACACCAGGTCACCTAGCCCATCTTCCATTCTGTTGCATGGAAAAAAAGAAAATAAAGAGTGATCAAAAAGGAAGAGTTAATGAGAGCCAAAATGTTCACTCATTCACTTTTAAGCCCTTATTAAACTTGAAGACTGTGAGAGAAATGGACTAATGTCTTTCTGTCTTTCTGTCTCTCTCTCGCACACACAGAAATATTCTTCATCCTTAAAAAAAGGAAATCCTGACATTTCTGACAATACGTATGAACCTGAAGAACATTAAGCTAAGATGAATGAGCCAGACGCAGAGAGAAAAATAATACATGATCACACTCATATGTAGAATCTAAGAGAGTTGAATACAAAGCAACAGAATAGAACATGGGTTACCAGAGGAACTGGTAGAGGGTATGGAAAGTTACTAGTCAAAGGGTCTGATGTTGTAGTTATGTAAAATGAGTAAGTCTCGAGATATAATGCTTAACACCATGACTATAGTTAATAATATTGTATTGTATAGTGAAAATTTAACAAGAGAATAGATTTCAAGTGCTCTTACCAAACACACACATGAAAGTAACTTTGTGTTGGTATGCTAGTGTGCTTTACTATAGTAATCACTTCACTATATATATCAAAACATCATGTTGTACACTATAAATATATGTAGTTTTAAAAGTATAGTAATAAATTGACAAGAGGGATGTGGAATAAAGAGTAATCTTAATCTACAAGGCCATGCATTTCCTTAAGCCTAGCTTTAAAAAGGGCTGGGATTTAGCTCAGTGGGTAGAGCACTGCGCTGCAGTCTCTGAGGCCCCGAGTTCAATTCCCAGCACCGCAAAAATGGGAGAAGGGCCTGGCAATCCACTCCCAAGGCAATTCCGAAGCACTCTGCCATTGAAAACCCTATGAGGGTCGCTATGAGTTGGATACCGGCTCGACGGCACCTAACAACAACAACAACAGCTTTAAAAATGATAGTATTCTAATCATGGAGTTATTTTCAGTGTATATGATAAAATATTGCATGTATTATCTCACTGAAAATTACTATATAGCACAGATTAAAGTGGTTGAACTGGGGATGAGAAGCAAAAAGTAACCTAATTATCTATTAAAAGAACCAAGTTAAAGGTTTCATTGTGTTTTTATTTGTCTCTTTTTTCTCCACTTTTAAATACAAACCCTTTGCATCTTTTTTCTGGACTTTCAGTCCAAAATTCATCTTAAAATCCAAGGGCGTTTCCTTGAAATTTAGCTAAGTCATTCAAACTTCATGTAATCTTCAGTTCTGTAATTAAATTCTTCCTCTAACTTAAGGGTTATACATATGAAATTATTTTTTTTTTTTTTCAGTACTGGAGGTTGAACCCAGGGCCTCACACTTGCATGCTTTGCAAGTGCTGGACCACTGAGCTTCACATCCAGCCCATTTTTTTACTTTTTGAGAGAGGGTCTCAATAAATTATGCAGACTGCCTCTGATCTTGAACTTGTGATCCTCCTGCCACTGCCTCCCGAGTCTCTGGGATTACAGGTGTGTGCCACCGCACCTGGCCATAAACATATGAAATTCTTATCTGACAGAAATATCCACTGGATATTCTCTACTAAAAGCTTAGTATAACCAATCATGAGTTTTTTTAAAATATCATATTATCTAATTTTCAAGCGCAAAGGTCAAAAATACAATTCAGTAATAACTTAATAAAAATCATAACTCATAGTGACTTTGGGTAAGGGATTCTTTCACTTTTCAAATATGTGAGATGGTTTCCTTAGTTAGATTTAGTAGGGGCAGAGGCATGAAAGCAGCCAGGAGCAGTAATGAACTATACAAGTATATATTTCACATTTGGAATAGTACTTTAGAGGATATATTAGCTGTCTGTCTCTGTGACAAAATGCCTGATAAAAACAACTTAAAAGAGGAAGGGTTAGTCTTTGCTCACAGTTTCAGAGGTTTTAGTCCATGGCTAGTTGGTGTCATTGTTTTGAGCATGACAGGCAAGGCAGAATATCATAGTGGTAGGAGCATGTAGTGGGGGACACTGCTCACCTCATGGGAACCAGGAAGCAGAGAGAGATGAAGGGGCCTGGAATAAAATATAGGCCTCAAGGGCAACAACATTAAGGACCCACTCCCTACAATTATGTCTCACCTTCTAAGTTTCTATCACCTCCCAATAGCTCATCAAATTATGAACCCATCAATGGATTAATGCACTAATAAAATCAAAGTCCACATGATTTGATCACTTATCCCAAACCTCATGTCTGAACATCTCACACTGTGGACAAAGCCTTCAACACTTGAGCCTTTGGGGGACATTTCAGATCCAAACCATAACAGAAGATTGCAAATATTTCTGATAATGAACACCAATTGATCCTTAAAACTTTCCAGTGATTCTGTGTTTCTGCAGGTGATTTACTCTCTCAAGCATTTAACACTTTTATCCATTCTTTCAATTTATCAACTTCTTACCATTTCCAAGAACCCACAGGAACAATTTTAACACTTCCTGACCTAAAGAGGATGAAGTCAACATACAAAGTGCCCAGTGTGGCTGGTCTATCCTTTTCCCTCTTCTCTTTACTACTACTCTGATCTTGGGAACATCTGAAGCTGGGTGGTCAGTGATTTAAGAGGGAAAAGAAGATACATAGGAGAGAACTACTCAAAAAGAGTTATTTGTGGCCCATTATCCCTTCTAGTGACAAGCCTCTAGAGAAAAGCATTAATAGTAAATCAGTTTTGAAGTTTGATTATTAAATAGAACTGGATATTCTAGTGTTTCATTTTGTCATGAGTTGAATTTGCTCCAATGAGTTGTTAAAAGTGATATATTGTTTCTTTTATTTTTCTTCATCTGCCTTCCTTTCCCTTCCTGAAAAATTTAGTGGTTAAGACATTAGGTGGAACAGAATATGATAGGGCTCTGTTTTGGGAAAGAAGGGGACTTGGTCACTAGGAGCAAATTGTCAGGGTCAGATTTGAATGTCAGAGCCTGAGCAGAGTAAGAAGGTTTTGGTGCAAAGAGGTGGCCTGGCATGCAGCATTGAGGTCCAAATTGGTGAAAAGTCCCTTCTGTGGAGGTTGGGGAGGACAGTGAGATTGGTACAGGCAGGGTGTCAGACCAAGAGAGTAAGGAGGGCATCCATCCAAATCTTGACTCATAGGCTTCATTATCAGGTAATTGGGTGAGCACTGGTGATTCACTGCTATTTTTCAACATCAAGAGCTATGTTTCTGGTCTCTAGCTGTTCAATTTATCAAAGAACTGGGTGCTGAGTTTTCCAGATGATTTTGGGAGCTGAATGATGGAAAATAGAGCATATTGTTTCTATTCATCTTACTTAATTTGTCTGTATTTGGCTCCATGCCTTTACTCTTGTCTTCTGTCGGCTTGATACCACCAGATACATATCAATCTTTATTACTTATCCCAGAAAATAAGTTCCAAGTTTCTTCCAGGGTGAGGGTCAGTTACTGTCTGCTGCATAAAGAAGGAGAAGGTGTCTGGAAGTTTTGTTGTTGTTGTTAGGTGCCGTCCAGTTGGTATCCGACTCATAGCGACTCTCATAGGGTTTTCAATGGCTGACTGTTTTGGGATTGCCTTGGGAGTGGATTGCCAGGCCCTTCTCCCATTTTTGCGGTGCTGGGAATTGAACTTGGGTGCTTAGAGACTACAGCGCAACACTATCAACTGAGCTAAATCCCAGCCCTCTGGAAGTTTAGCTGCTTCTTAAAACAACATTCATACATTTTCCGATTCTCACACCTACCACTCTTCAATCTTTTTTTTTTTTTTTAAAGCTGATATCTCTATCTTGCTATTGTTTTCTGGGTCCTATTATGCAAATATTCTTTTTTGTCAACTTCTTCCTCTGAAGGTCCTTAAGTTTCACCTTCTGCTGCAGTGGGTACAATTTACCCTTGCTCTTTCCATTTACCAAAATTTTACTGATTCTCATCTGCTCTTTTCTTTTTCCCTTTGTGTGGGTTTATGCCCTATTACATTTGGCTTGGATATATTTGCACTGGTTTACCATGGTTTAGAAAGGTGTAGAGGATAATAGATGTACTCAATATTCCATGTGTAACTGTTCCTCATTGGTTCTTCAAGTCTCAACCAGATGCCCATTTTCTCTAACTTTAAGTTCTCGCTATATAGCATTGCTATTTGTTGCACTTACTTTGCATATAATTATTTCAGATTATTTTTCTTTAAGAGCAGAGTCTTGGTACAGAAAATTTTTGTATATTCCACATTTCCCCTTTTAAGTGATTTTTCTATTCTGCAGGTCATCAAACATTTTCTGTAAAGGACCACATCATAAATATCTTAAGTTTTGGTGGTATCACATTTTCTATCACAACTATTCAACTTTATTGTCATGGTGTGAAAGAAACCACAGGTGATTCATAAAAGAATATTCTATTTATGGAGAGTGATATTTGAATTCCATACAACTTTCAGATGCCATGAATTATTATAATATTATAATATTTTAACAATGTATTACATTATATCTTAAAATTTCAACAATTCTTAACTTGTGGGGTGTGTAAAAGCAGGTAGCAGCTAGATTTAACTAATGGACCATAATTTGTGGACCCTTGCTCTATATTACTAGTGATTTTGAAATTCAGTTTTAACACTGACTAAAATAATATCTCTGACTGGAACTCAATGAATTAAATCTTCCTAAGAAAGCACCTTGACATATCCCTTAAACCTTCTGTATCTCAGTTTCCCAATCTGGATAAGAACATTACCTAGAAAAGGATTATTTATGGGATTAAATGAATTCATGTAAAATACATAACATTATATGCTGCTGCTGTTGTTGTTAGGTGCAGTCGAGTCAGTGTCCAACTCATAGCCACCCTATGTACAACAGGTGAAACACCATTGTCAATACTTCTCTGATACTCATAAAGTTTTCAATGGCAGATTATTTTTTGAGAATGGGATGCCAGGTCATTCTCCCACGCCTATAGCACATGGTATTCTCAGGCAGTATCCCATCCAAGTACTAACCAGGCCTGACCCTGCTTAGCTTCCAAGATCTGACGGGATTGGTCACCAAAGTGGTATGGGCGGCACTCAATAATTGCTAGTCATGATTATTATTGTTATTATTTTGATTCAGTAATTCAGTTTGGGAGATAGAGTTATTAAATCAAAAATATTACGGACTAACATTTTCAAAATACCGGAGTTTTGAAGTCTAAGAGGGAAAGAGTAAACACTAAGAAATGGTATATTTGTTTTGGTTTTTGAGTGAGATCAATCTTTCTTTAAATCCTAGGTACACTATGGTCAAAAGCATTGCTAAAGTAAAAATACAAGAAGCACTCAAAACTTTGTGTTTGTGTGGCAAGAGTATTTAGTTAAGTCATGTGTTTACTGCAACATTGTACTTCATACGCATAACAGTTTTCAAATATTTCACTTCTACAGTAAAACAGAAATATAACCAACAGGACCACTCTGCAAAGGTAGAATGCAGAAAGTAGATCATTTTTCACAAATACTCCATTTTATCTATTTGTTTTCTCTGCACTCCTAATAGCCTCTCTACTACCACCATTTCTGATGAGACAATAAATTACCAAAGGGCTAATTCTTGACATAAATAATGTAGTTTAAAATGCTTGCTGAAATTGCACCTTTCTTGGCTTCATATTTGTGTTTTTATTAAATATTTATTGCTCTTCCTCCTTCTAAAAAGCATTACTTAGGCAACATTATTTGCATATATGCCCCATTTTTCTAGATTTCATACATAAAATCTTTTGCCTAGAAATAAATGCATTCAATCACAAAATAATCTTAGTCTTCAAAGTACCTAAAGCATATTTTCTAAGATTTCATAACCTTAGTACACTTAGTTCATTTTCACATTTACAATGAGTAAGTGTAGATTCATGCAAGTAATTTCCACATTTTTTGAATTCTGCCTTTAATTTTGTGAAAGGTTATGTATAAAGGAAAAGGCTATCTGTATATTACTGTTACATAACCAAACAGATATTGTGCTTTTATTTCTGCAGAGATTTAAGGAAATATGCCATCTTAGGAAAACGGGATTATAAACTCTAGTTTAAACAATTCTTTTAAGATAGCTTTTCTGATGTTCTGAATTGACAAGAGTTAAGGAGATGAAGTTCTTGTCCAGTTGTCCCATGCACTCATACACATACAAACATCAACAATAATATCTGTTTTATTGTAAAATAAATTAAATTATATATAAGTAATATAAAAATTAGTAATAGAATTTTCCTTTATCTCCTACCTGGAGATCACCAGAATTAACATTTTGGGTTAGGGCTTAATCAGAAGTGTGCTTGCACTGGCTCCTGCTGACTCCCAGAGCCAACTGTGTGCAACTCTTCCCAATTATGCATTAAGTGACATGACGTTGGTAGAATGTTGATTACCATAGAGTCAATTGCCATAGTGGGAGGACTTATACCCTGGTGGTATAAATTGAAACTCTTTCTTTTTCCCTGAGAACAGATTTACCAGTACACTACTGGTCTTCAGTTCATGATTCTCCTGCCTCCACCACCTGTGCTGATATTATAGGTATGGACCCCATATCAAGCAAAAAGTTAAAATTGA
Source organism: Pedetes capensis (assembly GCA_007922755.1). Taxonomy (NCBI): domain Eukaryota; kingdom Metazoa; phylum Chordata; class Mammalia; order Rodentia; family Pedetidae; genus Pedetes; species Pedetes capensis. The sequence goes on along the minus strand of VMDO01012191.1, from coordinate 29,289 downwards.
TACATTTGTATTCATTTGGAATATTTTATATTTATATTTAAAATCAAAAACATATGGACTCTTTCCACAGGTCTTGTAAATGTGTTAGGCATAGGACTAAATATAATTTATATTATGTACTATACAGTATAAAGTTTACATGCAATATTTTACTCAATAGTGTATTAGATATTACATAAACTTTAAAGAGCATTGTGCCTATCCTTCTCACTTTGCAAAGAACAGAAACTGGATTTCAGAATATGCTTATACTATGAAGTAAGTAGATAATTATGGTATTCATATTATAATACAGTCTTTGGGGAAATGATACTTGAGTAAATTTTCTATGATGCTTGAGTCTTCAAAAATGTAGATAGCCCAATCAATAGTCACTTTAACTAAGAAAAATGTCTATTTCTATTAGTACCTTGGGATCATGTTAGATAAAATAGAAGAAAGATCCATTTACAAAATAGCTGATTTGTATCAAGTTTTGGCAACTCATGGACATGTCTTCTCCTACTGCAATTATTATCCTTCATGTGAAATATAATTATACCAAATGAATTTTATGTTGAAATGACTTTAGTTTACAGTTTATTTATGTCACAATAGTAAATATTTGGATTTGAAGGTCCTAAGCTGTTTAAATGAATATATTGACCAAGCATCAAGTATCAATAAGTTTTATGGAGCAGATTCAAAATAGGGGGTAGGGGAAGCTGTAAAATGAATAGGAATCCATTGTATGACATTTCAGAAAATCCTGCACTCACCAACTCTCCTGAGTAACTTCTGGTGTGTTCCAGACAATGTACTTCAATGGACTCTTCAGGAAAAGGCCACTGAGAATGAAATGCACATTTACTTGCACATGTTCTCATGCTAATTTATAAATTCAGTGACTTTCTCTTTAGGAAATTTAAGAAACAAAAAAATATATCCAAGTCAAATATATAAAAGACAATGTTTTTAAAGAGATTTTTGTAGTTGTTACATTAGATTTATATCTAAATGGGTTTAACAAAAGAAAAACAATTGGTGTCCGACTCCTAGTGACCCTGTGTACAACAGGCCAAACAGTATTGTTAATGCTTCTCTGGTCTTCATAGAGTTTTCAGTGGCTGATTGGTTTTAGTGGGGAGTGGGTTGCCAGGTCCTTCTCCAAAGCCTACAGCACCTGGTGTCCCCAGGCAATCTCCCTACCAAGTATTAACCAGGCCCAACCCTGCTTAGCTTCCGAGATCTGATGGAATCAGACGCCACAGTGGTATACAACCAGAGGAAATATGAGAAAAGAGGTGATGTAGAGAAATATTTTGCAAACGCAGGCCTGAAAAAAATTCTTGCAATAAATTTGAAACTAGTCTTCTATCATGTAATTTAACCATGTCGAGTTCCAGCTTTCTCACTCACACTAAAAGAGATCATTTCTAAGGCCCCATCAAAGCATAAAATTTTAGGATTCATGTCATCTTCTTGTGTATTCTGAAAGAGGTCATGGCTGCTTTTGGATGTGACCTTATACTTCCTTTCCTGTTTATATGCCTCTGGCAAACCAACTTTAGCATTCTGGAGGGTACCTAAGACACAAAATAAAGATTCATACAATGTTCTATGAAGTAATATTATTATTGTATTATTTCTTCACTTAATAAATTTTAACTTTGGGATAAAATAACTTCAGATTTAGATGATCATATTAATATAAGAATTATGTCAGAGGAATCCACAACTAGAATTATAAGCAAATAATCATTTAATTCAATGAAATCATAGCATTTATTGTTGTTGCATTAGTTGTTAGGTGTCATCAAGAAGGTATCCAACTCAAAGTGACCCTAGGAACAACAGGTGAACCACTATTATTAGTGATTCTCTGCTATTCGTAGGGTTTTTAACAGCAGATTGTTTTGGGTTTTTTTGGGAGTGAGCTGCCAGGTCCTTCTCCCAAGCCTACAGCACATAGTGTTCCCAGGTGGTCTCCCATCCAAGTACTAACCAGGTCCAATCCTGCTTAGCTTCTGTGATCTGACAGGATTGGATGCCACAGTGGTACAGCTGCAGGCATAGCATTTATAGGCACATTGAAATAATGCTTTTATATAAAACTTTTAAAAATGTTTAATAAATTTGTGCCCAACCATTGAAGAATATTGTTGTTGTTGTTGTTAGGTGCCATCGAGTTGAGTCCCACTCATAGCGACCCTGATAGGGTTTTCAATAGCTAACTGTTTCTGGATTGCCTTGGGAGTGGGTTGCCACGTCCGTCTCCAACTTTTCGGTGTTGGGAATCGAACTTGGGACCTCAGAGACTGCAAAGCAGCGCTCTACCAACTGAGTGAAATCCTAGCCCCTTGAAAAATATAGGGTATATAAATTTATTATCTGATTCTCTTTACATGAAAGTCTGATGTAGTCATATGATCAGTAATTAAATTTACATTTTATCTCTTCTTCAAGATATATATACGTGTGTATGTATGTGTATATACATGTGTGTATATATATATATACATATATATACTTGGGAGAAGGACTTGGCAACCCACTCCCAAAAATCAATCTGCCTTTGAAAACCCTGTGAATAGCAGAGAAGCACTGACAATAGTGTTTCACCTGTTGTACACAGGATTGCTATGAGTTGGATACTGACTCGGTGGCACCTAACAACACAACAACAACAACAACAACGTATATATATACACACATACACACACAGACATATATATATATATATATATATATATATACATATATATATATATATGAAGAGATAAAATGTAGATTTAATTACTGATAGTATGGCTACATCAGAATTTCATGTATATATATGTTGTTGTTAGGTGCCATCGAGTCAAGTCCCATTCATAGTGACCCTGAAAGGGTACCAACTGAGCTAAATCCCAGCCCCTTGAAAAATATAGGGTATATAAATTTATTATCTGATTCTCTTTACATGAAATTCTGATGTAGCCATACTATCAGTAATTAAATTTACATTTTATCTCTTCTTCAAGATATATATATGTGTGTGTGTGTGTGTGTATACACACACACACACACACACACACACACACACACACACACACACATATATATATATATATATATATATATACACAGACACACACACAGACACGTATATATATATAAACTCCAGTTTTGTGGGATATCCTTAGTCTACCAGGTTGTGAGAGGTACAGAAATCTAGAGTGGAGAGTGCTGGGGAAATGTAAGTAAAATCAAAATCTCTTGTAAGTGCAGCAAAATCTCTGCAAAAGTAGCTAAGGAAAAAAAATACAGTTTTATGGTTGAATGAGCGTTAAACCAGATTGTGTGTTCATTATAGTTAATCCATTAAACACTTTGCAGAGGCAGAAAGAAATCTTACTGTTTTATATAATGAAGCAGATATAAGCAATTGCATGCATTTCTTAAGATAAACATTAATCCTCAATTCTGAGGCTTTGACAGCATCATTTGTCACATATACTTCATCCTAAATTCTCTTGGCAATTAGAATAGCAACCTGTGTTTGCTAATCACTTTATCTAAAAGAAGAAGAAATTTCTTCTATTTGTTGAAGGAGATAGATTTTCAATTTGGAGCCAGGTGCTAGATGAAGTTAGGTTCTCACCTACCCAGAGAAATTGAGAGATAGGAGCACTATCTTTCTTCATGATTATATGTCAAAGAAATGGTTTTTGAGTCCTTGAGAAAAATATTCCTGGGTTGTAAAGCTGACAAGAGACTCATTTCACTTTTAAAAATATGTAAAGACACCTCAAAGGGCAAAGAAAAAACACATCTACACAATTATCTTTAAGAAATGGGATGAGGAGAGAATTACTTTCACTTTCCACCTGGGAGAATTAAAATTTATTTTTCTTAGTTTTTGTTTGTATCTGTCCTTATGAGAAGGATAGGCTATTATGGGTGTATATCTTTTGTATAGCACTTCATGTAATATTTTGTTGAATTGCCAATTGTTGATCTTAATCTAAAAGTTAGTTGATTCAAATTTATAAATATATTTAACAAAATTCAGTTACCACATTTTGACATTTCTGCTTGCAAATGATTCATTTGTTATCTATATTTAACTATAAATTGCTCCTTCCCCTTTTTTATGAAGGTGTTTGTTGTCTCTGCCTGTATATGAAAGAAACAATTATCATCTATATCCCTTTCTCCATAACATGGACAGGGACCCGATTACTAGCCACCTGGTGTTGGGAATCTTCCTACTTTTATGATGGACTTGATTGGTAGATGTTATAAAAAACAAGCCAATCATTTACAACTACTGGTAAGTAAAACAGAGCTCTAATGTCAATAGGAGATTTTTCTATTAAAATCAACTTATAACTATTAGGTCTGGCATTTAGTTCAGTTGTTAGCTCTGTAGTCTCTGAGGTCACACGTTTGATTCCCAGCACCACAAAAATGGGAGAGGGATGTGACAAACCACTCCCAAGGCAATCCCAAAACAATCAGCCTTTGAAAACAACCCAATACACAAATGGGCAAAGGAACTCAGTAGACAGTTCTCAAATGAAGAGGTCCATAAAGCCATGAAACACATGAAAAAGTGCTCAATATCCCTAGCCATTAGGGAAATGCAAATCAAAACAACGCTGAGATTTCACCTTACACCAGTAAGAATGGCCAAGATCAATAAAACAAACAACAACAAATGCTG
>VMDO01012191.1:0-24502 GCA_007922755.1 Pedetes capensis | reverse complement strand
ATCTACATTGTTGGTGGAGCTGTAAATTGGTACAACCACTATGGAAATCAATATGGAGGTACCTCAAAAAGCTAAAAATAGATCTATCATATGACCCAGCTATAACACTATTGGGAATTTACCCAAAAGGAGATGAGTCATCATACCACAGAGACACCTGCATCTCCATGTTCAATGCAGCGCTTTTCACAATAGTAAAGATATGGAATCAACCAAAGTGCCCTTCAACAGAAGAATGGATAAAAAGAACTATGGTATATATACACAATGGAATACTATTCAGCAATCAAGAAAAATGAAATAGGGTCATTCACAGCAAAATGGATGGAATTAGAGAAAATTATTTTAAGTGAACAAACACAAGTTCAGAAAGAGAAACTACACATGTTCTCACTCATATGAGAGAGCTGACTCAAAATTACAAGAAGGAAAAATCCTACTCAAAGGTCAGATCACATTAAAAGGGGGGGAGGGAAGATAAGAATGAGGTCAATATAAATAGACTAAAAATCGCATGTAATTGTTCTAACAAGATAGAAACAAAAACCACTACAGGAAAAGTTTCTATCTTAAACAGAAATGGAACCCAAGGACATATAAAAAAATACTATATAGTAAAAGATAGAGAAGACTTGGATGGAAAACTTAGATGGGAAGGGGGGAGAAACATAGAGGAGGGTAAGGGGTAACCTATATGAATAATGCTTATCAAATTGCATGTATGAAAATTGTCACAATGAAAAGCATGTCAAAATGAAACACATTATGATGTACATTAAAAATTTCTAATAAAAAAAAGAAGTTGGAATTAAAGAAACTAATATTGAATTCTGATGAACTGCAAAAAAAAAAAAAAAAAAAAAAACCCATAAGGGTCACTACGAGTCAGATATGACTCAATGACACCTAACAACAACAACATAACTATTAAGTTAGGATGCTAATTTTCTTTTGTTCATTCAAACATGACTGAAAGAGAATGCTAAAGGAATTCTATGTATTTTCTTTTAAAAGCACTCTGACAATTGCATTAGAAGTGGAATGAGAGTGGAACATTCTGATTGAACTCATAGGAACATATATGTTTGTGTGAATTCTTGTATTTGGTAAAAAATAAAGTGCAGTAGCATATTAAGCAAGGAGATAAATATTGCATAGATAACAATTCTAAGTCCATAATCATTTCTGGGAGAAAAAGAATAATCCTTTTAAAATACACTAAACTCTCTCAAAATATAATATAAAAAAAGGACCTGAAGGTATAGCTCTGAAATGGAGTACTTTCCTAGTATGTATGAGGCCCTGGGTTCAGTTTTTTCTATAAACTTTATATTCAGTCTTTAAAGTGGAGCCTATGAGCTATATAAAATTAATTATTTTGCTTGATGTAAGGTGGGGTTGATTTTTTTTCTAATTCACAGTTTATCAGTGTGTTGTTTAATTTCCAAGTACTGTTTGATCATTTAGTTATTTTTTATTAGTTTTAGATTCAATTCCATTTTTCTCAAAAAATTGCTATATAATTCCGTTCAATATGTTGTTAGGATCCTAAGTACAACAGAAGGAAACATTGCTCTGCTTCATAGAGTTTCCAATGGCTGACTGTTTTTTGGGATTGTTTTAGAAGTGGATTGCCAGAACCTTCTGTTTTTGCGGTTCTGGAGATCAAATGCAGGGCCTCAGAGAGTGCAGAGCAGCATTAAACTCCAGCCCATCCATTCAATTTAAATGTGTTCAAATTAAATTTATAGCTTGGCATATTACCTATCTTGATAAACATTCTATGCCAATTGGAAAAAGTATCTTTTCTGCCATTGTAAGTCTAATGTTATATAAGGATTGATAAACCTTGGTTGGTAGATAATACTAATCTAAGTTTCTAAAGCATATACTGATTTTTTTTCACTAAAATAACTGTTCTGTCAATTACTGAGAGAACATGCTAAATCTCCCACTATTGTGATTTTGTCTAATTCTTCTTTTAGTTCTTTCAGGGTTTTTGTTTGTTCTTTTACTGTTTTTTGAGAAAGGGTCTTGCAATATAGCCTAGGCTGGTTTCAAATTATGATCCTCCTGTCTTAGCCTCCTGAGTGCTAGGGTTACAAGCAGACTCCAACATGCCCATCTAGTTCTTTTAATTTTTGAATTTTATATTTTGATCCATTTTCATTAGTTTTATGCTCATTTAGGACAGTTATATTCTCTTGATTAATCATTCAAAAATTTTATGAATATCTTTATGGTAAGTTTTTCTGCCTTAAAATATAAATGATATTAAATTAGGTTAGTGTGTTTATATTTATGTATATATGTGCATATGATTAGAGTTTAGGTGGCATATTTTCTGTTCTTTTATGTCTAAACTATTTGGTCCTTCATATTTATAGCTTCTTTCTCTTATTCAGCTTATGTTTGGATCTTCTTTTTTATCCAACCTATCTATGCTTTTAGGTGGAGAAATTTTTAATTAATTTATATTTCATAAAATCATTGATATGCTTGGTTTGAGTGTACCATATTTATTCTCATTTATTCTGTGTTCCTTGATTATTTCATATTTCTTGCACTTTCTATAAATCATGCATTCTTTACAATTTTTTGACTGGCACTTTGTCAAATTTCTATTTATTTTATATTTTATTTTTATCTCAAAACACCAATAACATATATCCTTAATATATCATTGCCTCAGTTAATGTGCCATTCCAAGTAAAATTTATGAACCTTACAATGTACGTTAGTTTTTTCAATTCCCTACTCTTGTACTATTATCACCTTATCACCAGATATTTTACATTAATGTATTTTTGAAACCTCATAATAATTTATAATTATCTGGCTATAAGCAGCCAGATACATTTTGAGTAAATCAAGAAAATGAGAAAATGAACCTTTGCATATACAATGTATTTATAATTTTCAGTGTTGTTTTCATCATGCAGATCTGTTTCATTATGTTTCCTAAATACCTTAGTCCTGTCCTTTAATATTTCTTGAGGGACAAGTCTTGTTGCAATGATGTATCTCAGTTCTTGCTCATTTTAAAAGCCTTTATTTCACCTCTAATTTTTGGATGATAGTTTTAACACACAAAATTCTAAATTAACAAGATATTTTTCCTCATTACTTTGAAAGTAGCATTCCATTTCTTTATGGTTTGAATTTTTTATGGGAGGTTGACAGTTATTCTTATCTACTATTCCTGTGTTTAAATATGTGTGTTAAAAATGTGTGCTTTATTTTCTCTAACTTCTATTATGATTGTGATGTTTGGTTTTCTGCAATTTGAGTGTGATATATTTGTGTCTATCTGTCTGTCTGCCTGTCGCTCTTTGTCTCTATCTCTGTCTCTCAGTGTGTGTTTGTGTGCCTGCATGCGCATATTTATCTTGATTTATATTTGTTGAGCATTTTAAATATGTGGGGTGATACTTTTCATCAAATTTGAAAATTCAGTTTTTTCTGAATCTAATCTTTTTCCTATTTTTCAGAGCTCCAATTCTGTATATTTAACTACTTAATATTTACTACATATCAATGAAGCTATGTTGAGTTCCTTAAAATATTTTTTCTCTCCATGAAAATTGAGGATAGTCAGGTTGTCACTATGTAATGTCTGTGTAAAAATATATGTTTTTTAATTTCAGATATATGGAATAATTTCCACTTGAGACTTTGTTATTGCTTCCAGTTTTCTCCTATGATTCTCTGTGTTCAATGGTTTACATCCATCTTTTGCTTACATTTCTTGTACATGTTTATACTTAAGTCCCTTACCTGTTAATTCCAATTATTATTATCTTTAGGTCTGTTCATATCACCTTTAATATCAAAGCCATCTCTAGTCTTGTGAGAACTCTAAAAAAATTCTAGTATCGTGAAACTTTGCCGTCTCTCATCAGCACCAACTTTCCACTGGTTCTCTAATGTGGGCTCTTGCGCTGTTATAGTATTTGGCAGAGTCAAAAGGAACTAAAGAGACACATCTGTAACTCCTCTGTAAATGTTCCTACATTTTGATACCTTCACCTGCAAATTCCAGCCGCTTCAGCAGTCATGAACATTGATGTCGCTTTTCTCCAACCAATGAAAATACTGTTCTGTATATGGGTTCTACTTCCCTATTCTTAGGTTTGAAAATTCTCCATGCAGAAATGTAGGGTAAATGTGTAGATTTCCTAATGTATTTTGGTTCTTTGAATAATCACAGCACTACATGATACATTCTACAATGTTTGAAAAATCTTGTTTCACATATTTTCTCATTGTTATGGTACCAGGTTAAATGTGACATGCATTACTTCATTATGGTGCAAACTAGGAAGACATGCAATCATTTTTTAAGCATGTAATCATATGAAGGTGTTTTTCTCACTATTTTGAAAGCATAAATTCACTTTCTACTCTCCAAATATATGAATTATGGATTGTTTCTAAGATTTTACAGTTGAAAGTCTTGAGTGTCTACAACATTAAATTATTTAAGATTATACAAGGTATGTAGTTAATAGGAATTAGCTAAGTTTTAAATTGAAGTCAGTCAAAATCCAAACTTTATTCTCTTGAATTTCTTATTGGTAGTTTGGGAATGATTGCTGACTGAGATATTTGTTTAATAAAATCTTCGAAAATGATACATGGTATGTCATGTATAAAACAACTACTTCTTGAGCTACTCATTCTGTGCTTTATACAGAGCTGAATGGCCTAGAGACACACACATTCTAACTCTGCCAAGTCCCCACCAACCCACTCCTGGATGATGACAACAGATCAGTAGGACCCTTATACATTCTTGATTATAGTTTGCAGCCATTGTGCTACATCGTGTGGTCTATAAGGAGACCCTGAAATTACTGTGGATATTATGACTGTAGAAAAAAGGACAAATGAAGCCATACAATAGCTGGTTAAACAAGATTTTAAAAGCCAAGAAGTTGGGTGACTACTTTAGGGGGATTCAGCTGCAGAGTATAAAGCTGCATGTGATACCAGATGTATTTTCTATGTGGATTTAAAATCATGCAGAGTGTAAATTTTCTTGTCATAAATAATAAAAACAAAAAACAGAAAAAAGGTACATAAATAAATCAACTGATAGGTTAATTAGGTTGACCGTGGGGATCATTTCAATATCTACACATTGATTACATAATCAATTGGTACATTTTAATATATACAATGTTTATTTGGTAGAGTGCTGCTTTGAACTCTCTGAGGCCCTGGGTTTGATCTCCAGCACCACAAAAATTGGAGACGGACCTGGCATCCCATTCCTTAAACAATTCCAAAGATAATCAGCTGTATAACCCTATGAAAAGCAGAGAATCACTGACATAGTGCCAGACATGGTATAGTGTCAAGGGAGTGTTTCATTCTTTTGTACAAAGGGTTGCAAGAGTTAGTCCAGACTCCAGGGCACCTACAAACAACAATATTATACTTTAGTAGACGTGGAAAAAATCAATTAAAACATTATCTTACAACCAACTGGCAGTGATAATATATATTTTATCAATTATAAATTATATGGGCTGAGGTTTAGCTCAGGTGGTAGAGTGCTGCTCCATACTTTCTGAGAACCCAGGTTAGATCCTCAGAACCACAAGAATGGGAGAAACATGTGGCAATCCACTCCCAAAAATAATCCCGAGACAATCAGCCATTGAAAACCCTATGAGAGTTGCCATGAGTCAGACCTGACTTGATGACATTGAACAACAACAACATAAATTATATTCTATACATCCTTTCCCACACATGTCTGTCAGCTTGTAGTGCTTTGAAAACTTGCATATTGCTGTGATGCTAAAAGCTATATCACTAGTATTTCGAATACTGGCAGGCCATACCTACTACACAGGCTTCAGATGAGCTTCCAGACTAAGACAGACTAGGAAGAAGGAACCGGAAGTCCACTGAAACAAGTTGTTGTTAGGTGCCATCCAGTTGGTGTCTGATTCACAGCAATCCTATGTACAACGGATGAAACACTATTGTGCTTCTCTGATATTCATAGGGTTTTTAATAGCTGATTGTTTTTTGGGAGTGGGTTGCCTGGTCCTTCTCCCAAGCCTACAGCACCTGGTGTTCCCAGATGGTCTCCCATACAAGTATTAAGCAGATTGGACTATGCTTAGCTTCTGAGATCTGATGGGATTGGATGCCACAGTGATATGGTTTCAGGCATGTTTGAACAAGAAGCTATTGGAAATTCTATGAATAGCAGAGAAGCACTGTCCAATACTGTGTCAGAAAATGAGCCCTCAGGCTGGAAGACATTCAAGAAACAACTAGGGAAGAGTTTCCTCCTCAAAGTAGAGTCAACCTTAATGATGGGAAAGGAGTAAAGCCTCTGGGACCTCCACTTGCTCATGAGGCATGACTCAAAATTAGAAGAAACATAGTGGCTGTGACAATGGGCTTAAACATAAAAAGATCATGTTCATGGCAAAGTATTGGATAGTGTTTTGTTTTGTTGTACATAATGTTGCTTTGAGTCGGATTCGACTCAATGGCACTCAACAACAAAATCCACATCCATTATATCTATAAAATTTGTAATAAGCTTATGTATATTAAAAAATGAATCTGCAGCCATACCATTGCGGCATCCGATCCTGTCAGATCTCAGGAGCTAAGCAGGGTAGGGCCTAGTTAGTACTTGGATGGGAGATGACATGGGAATGCCAGATTCTGTGGGCTGGGAGAAGGTCCTGGCAACCCACTTCCAAAAAACAATCAGCCATTGAAAACCCTATAAATAGCAGAGAAGAAGAACAATAGTGTTTTGTCTGTTGTACATAGGGTTGCCATGACTCCAACACCAATTCAATGGCACCTAACAACAAGCAGCAACATATTAAAAAATAAAAAGAGGACAGACTTTCTAAAGTTGATATCCTGAAAAGAACTAGTAGGGAGAATGAAGATGCGTGAGGCAGGGCTGGACATGAGGAAGATCAGATCAATGGCAGTTACTGCACATCAGGGAACTTGTTGTTGTTATTGTTAGGTGCTGTTGAGTTATGTCCCACTCATAGCGACCCTCATAGGGTTTTCAACAGCTGATTGTTTTGGGATTCCCTTGGGAGTGGATTGCCATGTCCTTTTCGCGTTTTTGCAGTGCTGGGAATTGAACCCAGGACCTCAGAGACTGCAGAGTGGTGCTCTACCAACTGTGCTAAATCCCAGCCCCATGAGGGAAGTAGGAAGTCAATAATCCCAGAATTTCTGGGGCAGATATTCAACCTAAAAGTTAGCCTAAAAGGCAACAGTAGGTAAGAAGCATGTATAAATGGGAAGATACCTTTAAAAATTGTACAGAAGAGACAAATCAGATTAACTTCTATAAAATTTTTATATTTTTCTAGATGGACTCCATGTATTCATATCAAGTTGTTTGTTTTAAGATATGATTTATCTCATTAATACTTTTGGGAAATGGAGAAAATTTTTATTATCAGATTTAATCATTGTTATTGTTAGGTGCTGTTGAGTCAGGTCCAACTAATACATAAAGTTAAAATTTTATGTTTTCTAAGGTTCTATCAGTCAGGCAGAAATTAGAATCAAAACTAAGGAACTTGTGCAGTTTTAGTTACTATTCAGAAACTGTTTTAAGGCTGAAGATTATTTTATAAACTTCTTAGCTTACCTAAATTTCAGTGTTTTGTTATCTTGTTGAAGGTATTTGTTTATTTGTAAAAATATTTAATCAATATAGGATTCAAAAATAGATTTGATATTTCAAGGGACAAGAGAACTTAGTATTTTAGCCATTTAGACTATGAGCAAATGAAGCAAAAAATTTGGTCTTCTAGTCATGCACTATATATGTTTAATGAGTAGCTGGGGAGAAATGTTTATGAATTATTTTTGTGAGAGGAAGTTAGATGATTATTATTTGTATACACATTTTATACATATATAAGTATAAATTACATGGACTTATTTATTCATATTGCAGCTAAGATCTAAATTTTGAAAATTATAAGATCTCAGAAAATCATATTTTCAAGTGAGATTTTGTTTAACTTAGATTTTTGTAGCTCAAATACTTTTGCAACTCTAAAAATATCATTGAAGTCATTTCATTAAGACCTAGAAATAGTTTACAGTCCAAGCAGAAAAGAGATTAAGCCTAGATCTCATTAATGAGCAAAATCTTACCTTGTCTTTTGATGAAGTAGCATGAATTAGTTCTCACAGTATTGAGTTTGAAGTTTCATCCTTAGAGTTTCAATCAGCAGTGAACTCTGAAAGGAAATAGATTTGCATTTAACATATCTCCCTCAAAAATTCTGGTTGTTGAAAGTGTTGAGTTTATTAGATAATGAAAGGAGAGCCATATGTTTTTATTTCTGTTCACCTATCATTATGGGACATGTCAGGAAACCTAGGAAATGCAAGATGGAGTAGAATCAAAGCTGTATCAGAAGATAAGAAGATTCTAAAACGGGTTTGATGAATTCATCAGATTCATTGGAGGAATGTAAGAAGCGTACCTGTGTGTGTGTGTGTGTGTGTGTGTGTGTGTGTGAGAGAGAGAGAGAGAGAGGGGGGGGGAGGGAGGGAGGGAGGGAGAGAAACAGAGAGAGTGAGAAGAGAAGAGAGAGAAAGAAGAATTGAGGAAAAAATTCATGTTGAGCATTCATTCCTAGTTAGCTGTGCTACTCTGGGAGGTTCTGGAAAATTTGTTGTTGGTAGGTGCCATCAGATTGAGACTGACTAATAGTGACCCTATGTGAAACAGAATGAAACACTCCCTGATTCTGTGCCAGGCACATAAAATTTCTTATGTTTAAGCCCATTGTTACAGTCACTGTGTCAATTCATGTAGTTGAGGGTCTTCCTTTTTATTGTTGACCTGCCACTCTCCAAAAAATGATGTCCTTCTCCAAGGATTGGTCCCTTCTAACAGCATGTCCAAAATACATCAGATGCAGTCTAGTCATTCTTGCTTCCAAGGAACACTCCGGTTGTACTTTTTCTAGGACAGATCTGTTGATTGTTTTTCAGGCCATGGTATGTTCAGTATTCTTCTCCAGTACTGTAATTCAAAAGCATCAATTCTCCTATCTCCCTTATTCAATGTCCAGCATTCACAACCATACAATGCAACTGAAAATACCATGGCATGAGTCAGGCACACCTTCATCTTCAATGTGCACTTGCAAGGATTTTTGTTTTGTTAATGTTGGGGCACAATCCATACTGAAGGCTGTGTTCTTTGATATTCTTCAGTAAATGTTTCAATTCTTCACTTTCAGCAAGCAGAGTTGTGTCATCTGTATTATGTAGGTTGCTAATGAGTCTTCCTCCTATCTTGATGCCATGTTCTTCTTCATAAAGCCCATTTCTCAGATTATTTGGTCAGCATAGAGATTGAGCAAGTATGGTGAAAGGATACAGCCATGATGCACTCCTTTCTTGACTTTAAACCAGGCACTGTTTCCTTGTTCTGTTCGAATGACCGCCTCCTGGTGCATATACACATTCCTCATGAGTACAATTAAGTGCTCTAGTATTCTAAATCTTTTAAATGTTACCCATTATTTATTGTGATCCACATAGAAAAAGGCCTTTGCATAGTCAATAAAACATAGATAGACATCTTTCTGGTATTCTCTGCTTTTGGCTAGTTTCCATCTGACATCAGAAATGATGTCCCTGGTTCCCCACCCTCTTCTCAATCCAGTTTGATTTTCTAGCAGTTGCCTGTATATATACTGATGCAGTCACTTTTGAATGATCTTTATAAAATTTTACTTGCATGTGATATTAATGATATTATTCAATAATTTCCACATTTGATTGGATCCCCTTTCTTGGGAATAGGCACAAATATAGATCTCTTCTAGTCAGTTGGCCAGGTAGCGGTTTTCCAAATCTCTTTGCATAAACAAGTGAGCAACTCCAGTGCTCTATCTACTTGTTGAAACATTTCAGTTGGTATTCCATCAATTCCTGAAGCCTTGTGTTTCACCAGTTCCTTCAAGGAAACTTCCACTTGTATCCTTCAGTGCCATTGGTTCCTGATCACATACAGCCTCTTAAAACTGTTCATCATTCACTTTTTTTTGTGTGTGTGTGGTATAATGATTCTAGAAACTTTGTTGTTGTTGTTAGGTACCGTCGAGTTGGTATCCGACTCATAGCAACCCTCATAGGGTTTTCAATGGCTGACTGTTTCGGGATTGCCTTGGGAGTGGATTGCCAGGTCCTTCTCCCATTTTTGCGGTGCTGGGAATTGAACTCGGGACCTCAGAGACCGCAGCGCAGCGCTCTACCAACTGAGCCAAATCCCAGCCCTCTAGAAACTTTAGGAGGTGAGGTAAGGCTGGAGGAAGTTGATCACTGGGAGTGAGTCCTTGGCGGTATCTTGCCCCTATCCTCTTCCTAGTTGTCTTTGCTTCTTTTCTAGAAGGAGATGAGGACCTCCTCCACCATAGAGTTCCACCATCATGATTTTCTGCCCACTCTCATCAAGCCAAACAACCATGGACTGAACATCCTGAAACTATGAGCCAAAGTAAATCCTTTTCCCTTAAGTTGTTGATAGTGGGTATTTTGGTCACAGTAAGGAAAATCTAACTAATAGAAATGTGAAGCTTTCAGCAATAGGAAACTATGATGTCTTGTTCATTGTTATATCCTAAAAAATTTACAAAATGCCTGAGGCATAACAGATACTCAATTAATAATTACATAATTAACAGCCAGTGATACTTGACTAGTAAATTTAGGAAATTAGAATAGAATTAATATTGTGTCCATTTTGTTAAGGTTATTATATTAAAAGTTAATATTGTTACACTCTATTCATTCCTATTGAATTTAACTCTGGGAAGAGTTTGAAGAATCCCAATCTAGTCCCAGTTTAGACACTGCTGATCTTTCCAGTTAGATAAAGAATCAGGCACAATGATTTGTTGTTTATGATTTACTCCTATGCATTCTGTGCCCAGATATCTTTGTTTTATCTGTGTCTCTGGTAATTGTAGTGGGCATTTGGCATAAAAAAGTCCTTCAATTCTATTAATTGCCACCTAATCAACTAACCTATCTACTTGTCCATTTTTTTTAATTGATGAGTAGTATTATTCAGGCATTCTGCAACTTGTTGATCCATTCACTTGTTAATGCACATTTGGTACATTTTCAGTTTTTGTCTTATTTACAATATTGCTATAACCATTCACACACTGGTCTTTTTGAAACAAAGTATTCCTTTGTTCTTGTGTACATCATTAGCATGAGAATTCCTGTCTTGTATGCTATCCTCCCTTTGTTGTTGTTGTTGTTGTTAGGTGCCATCAAGTTGGTGTCCAACTCACAGCAACCCTATGTACAACAGGTGAAACATTACTGTTAGTGTTTCTCTGCTATTCTAAGGTTTTCAATGGCTGACTTTTTTTTTTTTTTTTGGTGGGGGGAGTGGGATGCCAGGTCCTCAGCACCTGGTGTTCCCAGGCAGTCTCCCATCCAAGTACTAAGCAGGTCTGGCCCTACTTACCTTCTGAGATCTGATGAGATCTGAAGCCACAGTGGTATAGCTGCAGGCATCCTCCCTTTAGGAGGGATTAAAAACTGCATTTCAAAGTAGCTGCACCAATGTTAATTTTTGCTTTCCCACCAGTAATATGTAAAAGTTGTAATTCCTGCACATCCTTGCCAACATTTGATACTGACTGATATTTTCACTTTAAAAACTTTAGTCATTCTAGTTTGTGTGTATAATCTAGTCAGTGACATATCTTTGTACATAAATACTTTCAAAACATTCTTTTCAAATCCACATGATACATTTACCAAAATTGATAAAGTTGGAACATTTGAAAAGAAATGCCATCTAGGAACTATGGCACATGCCTGTAATCCCAGGTTCCCAGGAGGTGGAGGCAGGAGGATTGCAAGTTTGAGACCAGAGGCCGTCTATATAATTTAGTGAGACCCTGTCTCAAAAAAGTAAAAAAATAAAATAAAATAAAATAAAATAAAATAAAATAAAATAAAAAAATGCCCAGAGTGTGCAGCTCAGTGGTCAAGCACTTGCAAAGTATGCAAGCAGAAAGCCCTGGGTTCAACCCTCAGTACTGCAAAAAACAACAACAAAAACAAACAAACAAACATGATTTTTAAATCTCTCCTAATATTCCATTTCATGAGATCTGTCTAATTTGGTATCTAAACCAGCTTTCTTGTGTTTACTGTTTATATGGCATATGTTTTTATACTTTTCCCATTGGATGTATAGGTGTTTAGTTTTTGTTTTTTTATTTTAATTTTGAAATATTAGACTCATAGAAAAATAGCAAAAGGTACAGAAAGTCCCCAGGTACTCTTTACCCAGGTTCTCCTAATTTAACGTTTTGTATAGATACAACACAATCAATGTAACCAGTAAATTAAGATGTTTACCTTACTATTAAGTATACTACAGACTTTATTCAGATTTTGACACCTTTTCCATTAAGACTTCTCTATGTTTCAAGATCAGGTACAGAGTTCATATTGCATTTATTTGACATGCTTCCTTTTTCTCCTCCAATCTGTAGCAGTTTGTAAATTTTATCTTCCAGGGCCTTCATATTTTTAAATAATACTGTTCAGTTATTTTGTAGATTGTCCTTTATTTGGGGCTCTCTAATTTTTTCTTGTGATTAGATTTCAATTGTGTACAGGTAGAGTAGAAAAATAAATAAGATTTGCTCTTCTCAATGCTTTGCATCAAGAGTTACATAATGACAGTAGGCTGTTACTGAGAATGTTGACCTTGAACACTCAGTTATAAAAATGACTTCCAGCTTCCCTAAATGAAAAATTATTACATTCCTCTTTGTCATCAAAGGGAGAAATAATTATGTTTTGCAAATACATTGTCTCTCCTCTAATTTTTTCCTCTATTTTTTAGCATTTAGTTTAGCATCTTTTATGTGGTGCTTGTAAATAAGATGATGTTCAAAGTGTATTTTGAGGGACTACAAAATGCTCTGGGATTTTTTAAAAAGTATTGGAGAGGGATTGAATACAGAGCCTTGCATATGGTAGGTAAGCACTCCACTACTGAGCCCCACCCACCATTTGTTTTTTATTTTTTACTAAAAAATTATTTTGAGACCAAACAGGGTTTTTCTTAAATTGTGCAGGCTGGCTCTGGCCTCAAACTTGTGATCCACTGCCTTAGCCACTACAGTAGCTAGGATTACAGTCCTGCACCATATGCCTGAGTTAGATGCATCTTAAATTAACCACTCCTATAAGAATGTCTGGTTCCTTTAAGTAAAGAATAGATATGTTGGCTTTTCATCTACTTAATAGAGTTTTACTAACTTAGTCATGGATCAAAAGTTCCTAACTTCATAAAGTTCCATCTATCAGTGTTTTTCTTCTAAAGGATTGTGCTTTTAGTGTCACAAAAAAACAAACCTTTCCCTAACCCAAGCTACAAAGATTTTCATCTATATTCTTATTAATGAGCTATAGTTTTAAGTTTCAGATTTTTGAGTATGATTTCTATTGATTTAAGTTTTCCATATGTTTTAGGTATATGCTGAAATTATAGACATTACAATGAAAGCAGAAAATAAAGTATGAGTACTGTCTGAAAAATGTTAGTGCTTCCTAGGTACCTTGAGAAATTATGTAAGATTGTTCCTAATAATATTTCAACTGGTGACTAGTGTAAGCTCACAAACTTGAAAGTAAAATGTTGTAATAGTAAGCATTGTGTTGTTTACTATTTTATCTTCAGAGTCTGACTCAGAGCTCATATCATTGCAATTGGACTATAACCACTTGATGAATGAACAAATTAATGAATGTATGAATACTTGAAAGAAGTATGTACATTGTTGCTGGAGACACATGAGTTAACAGATTAATGAGTTACGAACTTTTGGCATCTGTAATAGGATATTGCATCATATAGGACAACATGAAGATCTAGTTTTCTGAAGTATTAGATTCTGAAGTATTAGATCTAGTTTTCTGAAGTACTATTAGGAAAATATATTAGCTAAAGTTGTTTAAATATCATAAGCCAAGGGAAAAAATGTGTTACTGGGAAACCATTCCTTTTGTGTACCTTGGAAGAGATTGAAAATAAGTTCAGAATCTACACAATAGCATATTTAGAAGACTCCATAATGTATCAAACTGGGGTGATTTCTTTAATCGAATAATTGTGTTAAGGTGATGCATGTATAAGGATGGTAGGACCTAGAATATGCTTTTATTTCATATGGAAAGGTCCACTGGGAAACTTGGCAACTGTGAAAAATATTTGAAAATGTAAAAAGCTAAATAAACTAAATCAACCCAAAGAAACTAAATGGCAAAGGGCAAAGCAAGGATAAAACTGATAAGGAGAAGCATGAATTATAAGCAGGATCTTGTGATGTCTCTAACTTTGTCAATATGAAATAGATGCAGTTTTATGTACTTCAAGGCTTATAAAAGAATAGGCTTCTTTGAAATAAGGAGATAAAGAACTGAATCTATCACTAGAGGGAGGGAAGATGGAAAAATATCTCACCTATGTGAACTCAGTTTGATATTTCTGCCAAGTTAGAAATATTTAAATCTTCTATATTATTTTCTGTAATTCATGAGCTTATTTCAGAAGTGGAAAGTAAAATATTGAACAACAAAGTCTTTCTCCAAATGCAAATAACAATACCCTAAATTAAATGAAAAATAAAAATAATATTTAGTAATGTTTTTATTTTCTGAGTGTTTCTTCTTTGTTCTTTTTAAAAAATAATTACATGCCTTCCTCCTTAATATTTACTAAATCAGTCAACAAATTCTTGCTAGAATCAGCTTCAATTCGTCAGGTACTCTTATAGGAATATATAATAATTCTATGTATTTTATTCATTAATTGTGATGATTGAATAATTTTATAGTAAAATTTAATAAAGCAAGTGATTAATCTAAAAACAGATTCTAATTTGATTTAATGACCAGATTTTGGTTAGATGTCAGGTAGCTATCAGTTATTTAGCTTCTTAAAAATCTTATATATAAAATATTTCTTGGAAAACCACAAAATTGTGGGAAAAGATAGGTATCAAGGAAATTAATTTGGATTGATAGACATGGAGAGGAATTTGGAATTTTGTCTGCAAATTTGTGTCAAAAATATGAATAAAGGGAAAGTATCTGTGTTCTCACAGACACATTTTTGCTCTTAGTATTCATGTGTTTATTTATTAAAATCCATTAGTGTATAATTTCCTTATGTTCAAGGACATTCTATTATTTGCAACATTATAGCCAACAGTATGAGTTTCAATTCATTTTTGAATGTGAACAGATATGAAGAAACTGAGAAAACAATTTGGCTCAACATCATTATATTCTAACAGCATATTAAACTTTTCTCAATATCACTTGTTAGAAAATAATAGAGGAATTCACTTTTTGTTTTTTACGGCATATATTTATTAGAAAAAGAAAGTGCTATTATAGTCAGCTCTTAATTTCTGAATATATTGTTTATTTGTTAATTTGTTTCAAATTGAAAGTGATTTCACTATAGGGATTTATATACACATATATATGTGTGTATATATATCCCAGTGATATACATATACATATTTATTTATTTATTTATTTATTTATTTATTTATATTCTCTGTGTGTGTGTGTGTGTGTGTGTGTGTGTGTGTGTGTGTGTGTGTGTGTGTGTGTATGTTCCATATATGTATGGCTATACATACCCAATGATATGGACTTTCAGAACAGATAGAAATTCTTTCCTCTGACAATGCATTGCAGCCAGAAAACACTAAGAATGTTGGAAACTATGTTTTTATTACAATTATATTTTCAGTTCTAATTTAGATACCAGGAATGCAAACAATTTCCTCTCCTTATAATATAGCTATGGAAACCATTCATTTATCTTATGAGCAGAAAGAACTTGTTCTCAAAGGAATGTTCAGGACCCAGTATTATCTGTATTAGTATCAGGAAACAAAGATTGGAAAAACAGAAGAAATTGCAGAGAAGTAATATTGAAAACAAGTCAATCAGGGTCTCTCCAATCTTGCTCTCAGAATTACAAAATGTGTAATAGAAAATAAATTTAGAGATAATAACCAAACTTAACCCTCTCACTGTATGGAGGCTGAAATCCTGTGAACTTAGTGGAAAAGGAATCTGATATGCAGCTTTCCTTAGACTCCTTTTTTATCATATGCTGCTTCCTTGAATTAAGTAAAGCAAATTATCTAAGTGATTTCAATGAGTATAAAAGCAAAAGTATTGACACAGGTCATTGATACTTCTAAATGTATAGTAATCCTGTCATGTTTTAATGGCTTAATTGGTTACTGTGTGGCAGGGGTCTCACATATTCATTTTATCAATAGCTATTAAATTCATTATATTTGTCTAAGACATTTTAATCTATGATGTACTTGCTTATATATTATCTCATTTAATTACTGGTAACAATTTGAGATCTGAGAATCTGTTCCCAAGGAATATTTGGCAATGTAAAAAAGCTGAGAGAATTATTCTAAATTCACACAGAATCTATAAGATTCATTCCCAGGTCATAGGATACATTTTCTGGCTTTCAGATTATGCCAATTGAGGCTTAAGATGCAGGAGACAGTGGAAATTTCCTTTCCTTGTCTTAAGGTTTTTAATCAATTATTGTATAGTCCAGGGGTTCACTTGACATATTTCAAGTAGTCCTGAGAATGGGGCCCCACGTTTATACCATAGGGTGGGGAACATGGGTAAGTACCACAGAGTCCTTTATCTAAGAAATTTACATTCCCTGTTTGAGGATACAAACTCTAGAGAAGAAAAATATTAAGGAACAATTAAAATACAAAGAATAATTCAGGAAAATAGCACAATGTGTGACTGCAAGCATAATTAACTGTCAAATTTGTTGGTCAGAATACCACGTCTAAGTGATTTCAGAAGAGGTCATTATTGCATCTAGTTAGAAGAATAAGGAAAATTGTTAGGATGGATGGAATCTGAAAAAGAAATTTAAGCTAGAACTCTCCTACATTGCTCTGTCAGAGAGGATATAGGAGATATGGTACACAGAAAATGACAGCCCAGTCCATACTAAATGTAATGCAGCACTAGATATTTGCAGTGCATTGTATATATGTTTTCTTAATCAATAACAAACCAATTTCTAGAGGACTCTAATGCAAGGAATTACCTTTTAATATTATGTCCTTGCTATATGTGGTTTCAAATTGTTGAGGAACATCAATTAGAAGCTATTTCCGTGCAATAGCAGTTCCAAATGAGAACCTTACATAAATTGCAAATAACTGATAGCTGGTCTCTTTTATTGATGAAAACTTTTGGTGTGGGAAATACTTTAATTTTAATGAAATTTAATTTGTTAGCTTGGTACAGAGGGGTACACCTGTAAATCCAACAACTGGGAGGTGGAGGCAGGAGGATCATGAATTTGAATAGGAGTGTGCTAATAAGCTTTTGCACCACTATGACCAAAATATCTAGCAGAAACAACTTAAAGAAGGAATCTAGTTTGGCTCATAGTGTCAGAGGGTCAGTCCATAGTGAGGAGAAGGCATGTCTGAGGAGCTCAGTTCATGGTATTAGGAGCATGTGGCAAAGAAGGGCTCTTCACATCATGGTGGACCAGTAGCAGAGAACTTACTGTGACCAGAGAGCAGGTATTGCCCTGTAAGGCCTGGCCCAAGTAACCTCCTTCTGCCAGCTAGATCCCACCTTTCCCACAATCTCCCCAAACCAGCTAGAGACTTAACATCTGAACATGATCCTATGAGGACCATTTGATAGTCAAACCATTAGAAATTAAGTTTAATTAATTATTTATTAACAGTAGTGGGGATTGAACCCAAGGCTTTGCACACGGTAAGCAAGTGCTCTACTGCTAAGCTGCATCCTAAGACTCCCTTTTGTATTTTTATTTTTATTTGTTATATTAAGAGGAGATCTTGCTAAGTCCTGCAAAGTGACTCTGGCCCCAAATTAATGATCCTACTTCCTCAGCTTCCCAAGTTGCTGGGATTGCAGACGTGTACCAGAGCACTTGACTTTAGAAATTTTATTCTTAAGTAAACTATTATATTGAAGTATAACATGTATTCAGCAGTGTCTATAAATCATAAATTTTGTGTGTATAATTTGACAAAGTAAAGATACATACATAAACAGCACCTAACTCAAAATCAAACCTTATTTGTGGCATAGAAATTTGTAACTCACCTCCTCATTTCTTAACCCAAGAAAATCAATCCTCAGTTTTCTATTACAATAGTTTCTGTACACCTGAACATTATAAAAAGAAATTATACCTAGCACCCTAGCATCTGATCCCTCTTGATCCATGAAGCTAAGCAGGGTTGGCCTGGTTCATCTTTGGATGGGAGGCTGCTTGGGCATACCAAGGCTGCAGGCTGGGAAGAATGACCTGGCAATTCACTTCTGAAACAATCCACCATTGAAAACCCTATAAATAGTAAAGAAGCACTGACATAGTGCCAGGCATGGCACAGTGTCAGGGAGTAGTTCATTCTTTTGTAGGAAGAGTCGCTATGAATTGGACCTGACTTGACAGCTCCTAACCACAACTACCACATAATATTTCTTTTAGTCATTCTAGAACACTGCTTCATGTACAAATAATTCTATATTTATTTGCTGAATTGTTTAGTGTATTACTATGAAACAATTTATTAGTCTTTGTTACTTTTATGGATACTACAAAAAGTTTCTATAAACATTTTGAACATATATTTGAAAGCATTCATGAACATATTTGTGTTGGTCCTATTTCTAGGGATGAAAATATTGAGTCATAAAATAAATTATTTCAGCTTTATTATATACTGCCAAATAAATTTCAGAGTGGTTGCATCTATTTACATATCTCCCATCAGTATATGAGAGTTATCAATTTTCCACTTTTTTGGCATAACTTCATATTGTCATTCTTTTGCATTTTAGATATTTTTCTGGTTGAATAGAGCTATTGCTGTGGTGATAATTCACATTTCAATGTTGGATCATGAAGTTTAGCATATTTTCATGTTTTTATTGGCCATTTGGATTTTTAAAAGTTCTCATTATTTTTGCCAATTCTTTAAGTTGGATTTATTGTTTTACATTGATTTGAAGAATTGATGTATGTATTATTAAATTGAATTATTGCTGACATAAATAGCTTGCAAATAGCTGATGGCTGGTCTCTTATTGATGAAAAACTTTTGATGTGGAAAATATTTTAATTTTAATGAAATTTAATTTATTAACTTTGTGCAGTGGGGTACCCCTGTAAATCCAGTGACTGGGGAGGCAGGAGGATCATGAGTTTGAGGCCAGAACTTAGCAAATTCTCAAAATAAAAAAATAAAAAAGGGTTTGGGGTGTACCCAAGTGGTAGAGCGTTTGTGAAGTATGTGTGAGATCTTGGGTTCAGAACCCCAGTACTGAAAAAAAATATTGTTCTTTTACCTTATAATTACTTTTTGTTTGCTACTCAAGAAATATTTGCCTTCTCTGAGATGACTAATATATTTTCCTATATTTTGTTTTAGAAACTTTTCTTTTTCCTCTGACATGTAGGTCAATAATTAACTAGTAATTAACTTTTGTATATCATGTACAGCACTGTTTTTTCCTTATGGATAATAAATTGTCATAGCACAATTTTCAGAAAAAGACCCTGATTCCAAGTCAATGTCACTTTTTGCCAAAAATTAAAGACTGGATGTATTTGGGTATATTTCTAGAGTCTATGCAATTCCTTTTATCTGTTCATCTGTTTTTATTCCAGTGCCATATCAACTTAACAATCTCATCATGATCCTTGGTACTTGGTGAATTGAAACCTCCAAACTTGTTGCTCTTCTTTAAATTGTCTCAACTCTTCTTGGTCTTCCCTATACACCTGAGTTATAGAATCCAAATTATAGAATCAGCTTGGAAATTTACAGGCACACTCACACTCACACTCATAAATAGGCTGGTTTTCTGGTAGCACTTGGGGGTTCAACCCAGGGCTATGCATATGCTTTGCAAGTGTTCTACCACTGGGCTGTACCCCTAGTTCATTTTTAATATTTTATTTTGGGTCAGGGTCTTGTTTAGTTACATAGACTGCGTCTGACCTTGAACTTGTGATCCGCTTGCCTCTGCCTCTCAAGTTGCTGGGATTATAGGCATGTGCCACTGTGCCACGCTGCTGAAATTTTTATTGGAAGTTTATATTTAATCTGTAGATAAATTTAAGAATGAAAATATTTTTAATATTGACATGTCTACTTTTTAAACATGATTTTCTTTTTATTTATTTGGATCTGTTTTTCTCTAGATAATATTTCATAGTTGTCTTTGAAGAGGCCATGCTCATATTTTATCAGATTAACTCTAGATGGTTGATTTTTGAAAATCATTGCAAATATCAGATTTGAACTTAGAGAAAAATTGTATGAATAGTATAAGAAATGATCATATTCCTTTCAACATGATTAATCAATCAATGGATGGAGATAACTTGCTTACTCTTTTTCCCTCTTTATTTTTTGAAAGTAGATGACATTGTGACCTTTTAAAATTAGATACATCAATATCTCTGTCCTGAAATATATCTACATCATCAGTATAACTTTCAAAATAGAAAATATGACATTAATACAATACTACTATCTAACCACAGGCCATATTCAACTTCTTTAAACTGATCCACGAAAGCCTTTAAAACTATTTGTTTATAGCATCTTGGATCAAACTGAGGACTCTATATTACATTTAATTCTCATATGACTATAAATGGCTTTGTTCTGAAATAGATTTTAATCTGTTTTTTATGTTTTTATTTTTTTAAACTTAAATTGCCACAAATGTTGTCAGTAGGAACTATTCTAAGCTGATTCCTGTGTCCTTTGAAATAGCTCCTCATTGGAGGGATAAGGGAGTAGAGGTCAATCCCAATGTAAACAGTACAATTTCTTGAATATATTGGAAAAACGGGGAAATATAACCCAAATAAGCATTACTAGTCATAAGGCTCCACAAACTTTGTGAGTCGATGAAAGTGTTACTAGAAGTGATGTAAAGGATGCATAATGGAAAAAGCCAATGTTGTAGTGTTCTATACCCCATCATCATTTACTAATAACAGAAAAAAGAAAGAAGGAAAGAAAGAAGGAAAGAAAGAAAGAAAGAAAGAAAGAAAGAAAGAAAGAAAGAAAGAAAGGGCTCCTCATTCTTTGAGCCTTTCCTTAGTTTCTGGTGCAGAAAGCTCATTCTAGGTTTTCTCCACCCTTAGTGTCAGGTACAGAAACGTATTTTAAATTTTCTCTGCCTTGTCCTGAAACCTGGTGCTTCTCTAAGGAACCCTGATTGACTGTGGTGACAAATACCATTTTGAAGCCAAAGAAAATACATTATGTATTCCTTTCCATTTCCGTATGTGTAACTTCCTTCTCCAACAATAAATTATCTACCATTATTAGTGTATTTCCCCATTTAATGAAAGCAAATTCATGAAGAACATTATTTCAAAATTTCAAATGGACACCATACGTAAACATTAATGATGAATTTGAGTTAAAAATTTTAATCATTCCTTTTTAAAGGTCAATTTAGCATTTACTGATGTAAAACACAATCTTACCAAGACATATATTTCCATCATCCCAGAAATTTACTCCCTGCTTCTTTCCAGTTAACTGACCCTTGGAAGGAACATTGTTTTTATTTTTCAATGTAGATTAATATTGTAGGTTACATATAAATGGAAACATACAGTAAGCATTTCTTCCTGGCATCTTTTAGTTAAAATTATATCTGTGATATTTGTTCATATAATTATGGGGACCAGTAGCAGTATTCCATTGTATTAACACTTCAGTTTGTTTATCCGTTGTCCTAATTATGACATTTTGAATTGTTTCCAGTTTTATTCTATGAATTAAGTTGATACTAACTTCTGGTTTAAGTATTTGTAAGGACATAAATTTTCACTTTGATTGGGAAAATATGTATGAATAGGTTTATAAAGGAGTAGGAAAGATGACTATTTAAATTTACAAGACAATACCAAAACTGTTGCCAGATTAATTGTAACATTTTATACTCCAATCAGGAATTGAGGATTAGTGCCTTTTATCATTTCTGATCAATTTTTTAGTCACTCTCTCTTTCATTTTATGTTTTCTATTTTTAGTTGATTATTATATTTTTTGAAAATTAATGAATATATTATTATGTAGTCTATTTTCACCAATTTCCATGTGCTTTTAAAAGGAAGTTTATTTTTTATCATTTGTGTACTAAGTTGGATATATGCTTTTAATATGTACCTCTTAAACTATGTCATGGGCTGGGATTTAGCTCAGTTGGTAGAGTGCTGCACTGCAGTCTCTGAGGTCCTGAGTTCAATTCCCAGCACCACAAAAATGGGAGAAGGGCCTGGCAATCCACTCCCAAGGCAATCCCGAAACAGTCAGCCATTGAAAACCTTATGAGGGTTGCTATGAGTCGGATACCGACTCGATGGCACCTAACAACAACAACAAAACTATGTCATTTTCAACTCCTTTAGCTTTTTGTTGTTGCTGCCAGATAAGGAATGATATTCTGAAAAACCCCACTATCATAAATCTTATATATGCATTATAAGTTTTAGCTTTTGAAGTTATAAATTTTACTTTGTCTTTTTTAATGATGGTTTGCCTACATTTAACCTGTCTACCCTTTTTTTTGCTACATTTAAAAAAAATTCTGTTCTGAGCTTCCAATTGCCTACTATTTCTTTGTTATTCTGTGTCTGTAGCTTTTTTTAATGCTTTTGCTCTAAGTGTGGCCCTTTTATACCACAGAGGGCTTGATTGTGTTTCATGAGTCATCAGAAAAATCTTTCTTTTAAAAGATGACATAAAGACACTTGTATGATTTGATGAATGGGAGAAGGGCCTGGCAATCCACTTTCAAGGCAAACCCGAAGCATTCAGCCACTGAAAACCCTATAAGGGTCGCTATGAGTCGGATACCGACTTGACGGCACCTAACAACAACAACAACAACAACAACAACAACAACAACATGATTTGATGAGTTTGGTGTTTGTTCAGTCAAATTATCTTAGGTTTGGTATCATGTATTTACAGTCTTCTACTATATGCACTATTTTGTTTGAAGTTTTTGTTGTTGTTGTTGTTTTGTATTTACTATATTTATTTTAGTACTTCCTTTTAGGTGCTGTTGAGTTGGATCTGATTCATAGGACCCTATTCACAACAGAACAAAACACTACCCAACACTGTGCCATTCACATCATCTTTTTATGTTTGAGCTTGATGTTGTAGTCACTGTGTTTCTTCACATTTTGAGTCATGCTACATCAGCAGTTGGAGATCCTAGGGCTTTACTCCATTCCCACCTTTAAGTCTGACTCTAATTTGAGGAGGCAACTCATCCCCAGTTCTTTCTTGAATGCCTTCCAGCCTGGTGTGCTCATTTTCTGGCCCTATATCTGATAGTGTGCCTCTGCTATTCATATGGTTTTCAATGGCTAATTATTTTAGGAGTGGATTGCTGAGTCCTTCTCCCTAGTCTTTCTTAATGTGGAAGTTCAGCTAAAAACTGTCCACCATGGGTGGCCCTGCTGGTACTGGTGTCATAGCTTTCAGCACCACAATTACGTGCAAGCTCCAACAGCATGACAAGCTGACAGACACATGGGGAATTTGGGTACTTAGGAAGGTTTATTTTTGTTCTAAGTTTGTTTTACCTAGAATGTTACTAATGGTATATCCATATAAAGTCTTCTTCATGTCTTCTGTTTCTCTCCTATGATAATATTCAGTGCAATTCTACTTTCTTTTTCACTTTCTTCTGTCCTTTTACATAAGTTATATTTCCACTTTGTCAGAGCATATAGCATGTATACATTGTTCCTACTTTTATGTCTACCTATGTTATGCTTTTAGATCTGTAATTTAATGTATCCAGTGCTTTATACCACTCAGTTTGTCTGATTCTCCCATTCATCTCTGGGGTGACTGAATTTTAATGCTAATAAGATTATTAAGATAAGGCTTAAGATTATTAAGGTAAGGTAGTGTTAGATGTTTAAAACTTATTTTTCATAACCTTTGTTCTTGAAGGAAAGCTTTGCCAGATACCAAAAGGAATATTCAAACACTGTTTTCAAATATTCATAGATTTGATTATACATATTATAATTTTATATGCAACCACAAAATAATAAAATGTATAATTTGCATTCAAATAATGGTTTAATATTGGACTAACTGAAATAATTATGCTGAAATACATAAAAATGAAAAAAGAAAATAAGGTAACAGCAATAAGAAACTACAGGATAAATGGTAGATGAAAGGTATAGATAATTTGGTTGTATATAAATATTCTAAATGATCTGATTAAAAGACAAAGGTCATCAGAGTGGATTTTACAAAGCTTATTTTTAAATAAATTCATCCAAAGCATTCATAGG
>VMDO01012190.1:0-63348 GCA_007922755.1 Pedetes capensis | reverse complement strand
ACAAAGACTTGGAAATTAAACTTACTTACAAAAGGGAATTCCTCAAGGAAAGAAAATATATTTAATTGAGTGGAAATACAATGTAAGAAAATATGTGTGGTCCAGCTAGAACACAGTTTAGAAGGAAATATAAGAGAATAGTGTTTATGTTAGAAAAAAGAAAAGTTTCAAACTAAGACTCTAAATTACAACCTAAGAATCAAGAAATAGAAGAACAAAATAACCCCCAAAGTGGCAGAAGAAATTAAATGCTAAAGACAAGAATAGAAATTAGTGAAATGGAAAACAAAAAAATACAGAAAATAAATTAAAATTTTAAAAGATCAATAAAATTGACAAATCTCTAGAAAGAGTGATAAAACGAAGAACACACAAAATACCAATGTCAGGAATGAATCAGGGCATGTCATTACAGATTTTGTAGATATTAAGAGACAATACAGGTATACCATGGGTTCCTCTGCACATAAATATAACTTAGATAAAATGAATCAATTCCTCAAAGACATAAACTAGCAAAACTTATCCAAGATAATGTGAATAATGTGAATAGTCCTGTAACTATGAAATAAGTTAAATTTGTAATTAAAAATTCTCAAAAAGACTCTATCCAGAACTATATGACTTTACTGGATAATTTTAACAAGTATTTGAAGAAGAAATAATGCTAATCCTACACAATTTCAAAAAAAAAAATCACAGAATGAGGGGACATAATTCAACTCATTTTATGAGGTCAGAAGTATCTTGATATGAAAAAATATATGTATTAGCTTTTTAAAAGATACATGTCCTTTATGAACAAAGATGTAAAAGTCTTCCCAAAATACCACCAAATAAACTGTTCTAGGATACATAAAAAGAATGTTTACCATAATAAAGAAAGACATTTGCTACTGTACACCTGGGATGAAAACATGGCTCACTATTTAAAATTTAATCAATATAATTCATCATATTAACTTTCTAAAGAAAAAAACCACATGATTATATCAATTGATAAGTACTTGAGCCCCAAAAAGTTTATTATGAAAGCTCTCAGAAAATTAGAATATAAAAGAACTTTCTCAATTTGATGAAGAGTATCTACAGAAAACATACAGCTAACATTACATTTAATGCTGAAATACAAAATCCTTTCCCTCAAAGATTGAGAATAAGGCAAGACTTTCCATTGTCACTATTCATATTTTACATACTACTGTAAATCATAGCTAATGTAAGAAGACAACAAAAGGAAATAAATGGAATAATGATTCAAATGAAAAAAATAAAACTGTCCTTACCTGTAGATAATATGATTGTCAGTGTAGAAAATCATAAGGAATCTAACAAAAGAAAACTGTTAGAACTAATAAGTGAGTTTGACAAGGTCACAGTACACAAGATAAGCATGAAAAACTAAATATTTCTATACGTTAGCAATGAACAACTAGTAATCAGGCACAATACCATTTATAATCATTGCAAATAAAATTCACTTAAGTAAATTTTGAATACAATGTATACAAGATCTCTATTCTTAAAACTTTAAAATGCTGGTTAAAGAAATTAAATAAGATTTAAATAAGTGAAGAGGCATAACATGCTCATGTTGGGAATATTCAGCATAATAAAGATGTTAATTCTCAAACTGAAATATAAGCTTAATGCAATTTATGTCAAAATATCAAAAGTATAGAAAAGGTTACTCTAAAACTTATAAAAAAATGACCTAGAACAGCCCAAACACAACATTCAGGTAAATAAAACTGAGAAAATTAATCACCAAAGTAGATACTAAGTAAATATTGCAAGAATTTCTACAGACAGAATGAATATCAACCCAGAAGGAAGGCTGAAAATACAAACATAAAAAAGTAATAAGGAGAGTAAATGGGTGGCTAAATATAAGTTAATGTTGACTTATTAAAATAATAATAGGAGGTGATGAGGATAATGATGAAGATAATAATAAATAAAAATAATAATGAAAAAGACAAAGTAAATGTTTAAAAAATTAAAGTCTTTACATTTAGTAAGTGTAAAATTGTATTAGCAATTAATTTTCTGTTGTTAGGTGCCATCAAGTCAGGTCCCACTCATAGCAACCCTAATGTACAACAGACTGAAACACTACCGAACTTTATTCCATGCCCGGCAGTATTGTTAGTGCTTCTCTGCTATTCATATGGTTTTCAATGGCTGATTGTTTTAGGGGTGGGTTGCCAGGTCCTTCTCCCTAGACTGCAGTCATACTGTCTCAGGCAATCTCTCATCCAAGGACTAATCAGGTCAACCCTGCTTCGCTTTTGAGATCAGGCCGGGTCAGATGCCAGGGTGCTATGGCTACTCAGATGCCAGGGTGCTATGGCTACAGACTTAGCAATAAATAAGTGAACTATATTTTAACTGCTAATATAACTGCTAAAATAATAGTCAAAGACTAATAAAGGAGAAATAAAAATAATTAAAAAGCTTAATTTCAGAAAAGTAAAAATAGTAGGAAAAAATAAATAGACAGGAAAGAGAAAATAAATAGTAAGATATGTAGTCAAACATATGTGCAAGTATTCTTAAAATAAATGAGTTGCTCATACCACATATAAGACAAAAATCTTAAACTGTTTAAAATAAAAAAAGAAGAAACACATCAAACCCAATAATAAATTGCTTATAAGTTGCTTACAAGGTTTGCCAAACAAAACTTTACCAGAAAAAGGGGGGGCAGGGGGAAATACACAATTATGAAGACATAAAAGAAAATTGTGACACAATTTTCCTCATAAACTGATTTCAAAAGCAAATCAAAATCACTAAAAGAGTAAGAAGAAAATGGTGGAGTCAGGAACTCTAAAAGTCCTTTTCATCCATGGAAGAAATGAATAAACTGGCAAAACTGTCGGAATCAATTTTTTTCAAAATTCTAGTATGTGCCTTGCACATACTTTGCAAGTGCTCTGTTACTGGGGCTGCATCCACAGCCCTTTATTCAGTTATTTTTTTATTTGTTTGTTTGTTTATTATTTATTTATTGAGACAGGGGCTTGCTAAATTATGCAGACTACCTCTGGCCACGAACTTGCAATCCTTCTGCCTCAGCCTCCCCCAATTCTTCTAGGATTATGGGTGTGCACCACTACACTTGGCTGAACTATGTCTATTTTCTGTGTTTTTTTTTTTTTGTTGTTGTTGTTGTTGTTGTTAGGTGCAGTCGAGTTAGGTCTGACTCATAGTGACCCTATACAACAGAACAAAATACTACCCAACAGTATGCCATGCCCAGCACAATTGTCAGTTCTCTGCTATTCATAAGTTTTTGAACAGCTGGTTGTTTCGGGGATGGGTTGCTAGATGCTTCTCCCTAGCCTACGGTATCTGGTGTCCCAGGCAGTCTCGCATCTAAGAACTAACCAGGCCTGACCCTTCTAAGCTTCTGAAATCAGATAGGGTTGGGCACCAGATGTGTATTTTTTAGCTCCCTGAAAAATGAACTCAAAAGCCTTGTCATCGTCATTGTCTTCTTCTTCTTGTTCTTCTCCTCCTCCTCGTCCTCCTCCTCCTCCTCCTTCTTCTTCTTCTTTTTTTCCTGCCCAACTTGGAACTCTTCCAGGGCTGAAATACCTACCTGAAAGTCATTAGTCAAAAAAGATATTAAGAAAATATATTAGTCATGGCTGCCTACAGCAAGACATAACCATTGGGAAAACAATAGACCAACCAAAGAGCTAAGAAAGAAAGTCTGAGGAATAAGATACTTTGGAGAATAAGGACTTAAAAGTCCTCACATATCCCTGGGAATCTTGAAGATCACTTGCTTCCTTGGGACTGGGCACATTCTCAGAAAACACCCCCCAAAAAGCCCTATGCTCCCATTTTTGGCTGATTTTCAGATTCAGCTTTAAACTGTGTGGCAAAGAGCTGAAGTTAAGCTCGGACAGAGACATAGGACCCATTTGCCAAGAATGGGAGAATATTTGGTTTCAGATTTATAAAGAATTCTCTGTTGAGTAACTAAGATGACCACTTAGCTAACAAGAAAGAGGTATCAGTAGCCACATAACAAAGAATACAGATTTAACAAAATTAGTTCAAAAATGTTACTAAATGAATGTTATAGCATAACAAGTAGCAACAACAAATGAGAATCTGATTTTGAGAGCTGCTGCATTATAATTATCAAAATGTCTATTACAACAAAAAATTATAGAGTCAAAGATACAGAAAGTATGCCCCATAAATAGGAAAAGGAAATATAAGGAAACTCAGTCATTAACTGAATGGCAATCAATTATTTTAAATATATCCAAAGAGCCAAAGAAAACCATATACAAAGGACTAAAGGAAAACGATGGGCTGGGATTTAGCTCACTTGGTAGAACGCTGCGCTCCAGTCTCTGAGGTCCCAAGTTCAATTCCCAGCACCCCAAAAATGGTAGAAGGGCCTGGCCATACCACCCCCAAGGCAATCCCAAAACAGTCAGCCACTGAAAACCCTATGAAGATCACTATGAGTTGGATACCAACTCAACGGCACCTAACAACAACAAAGGAAAACATGAATAAAATAGAAATCTCTGACAACGAAACCAAAATTATTTAAAAAGAACCAAGTAGAAATTCTAGAATTTAAAGATACAATTCATGAAGTAAAATTTCTTTTTTTTCAATTTCTTTTTTTATTTTTATTTTTAACTTTCGTTGGTAAATGTTTGTGGGGTACAGAGTAATACAGTATTTGCCTTTTCATTATGCAATTATTACATCACTTTTGGTTAAACTTTCATCAACTTAGGAAGTTTATGGAAGCTTTTGACTAATGTGTAGTAAAACTTGTATGCATATTTGGGTTATATTCCCTTATTTTTCCCTTATATTTTCATGTACTCATGAAATTGCATCATTTACATTGAGATTATCCTCTCCCCCTTTATCCTTTTTGAAGTAAAAAAATTTCACTAGAGGGGTTTAACAGCAGATTTGAGCAGCTAAAAGAATCAGTGAACATGAAAATAGGTCAGTTGAGATCACTTAGTGTGAGAAAAAGAAAGAAAAAAAGAATGAAAATGAAAATGAATGAAAATAAAAATGAATGAACTATTATATTCTTAAAGAGTCATATTTCTTAACAAAGCAACCTATTACAAAAATTTACTGAAAGAGTTGTACAAAATGGCTCATAAAAGTATTGTAATAGCAGTAAAAAAGAAATAACTCCAAGTTTTGGATACATAAACAACAACATGCTGACACATGGAAAAAATCATATAAATGAACAAGTTACAACTTTATGTGTAAAAAAGAATAAATCTTGGAAACAATACTCAAAGAAAAAATTTTAGACAAATATATCAGCATGGCACTAAGTTTGTGGTATTTAAAACAAACTATATACATTCAGGATGTGGGTTACCTTAGGCTATAAATTGTATGGATCCAAGCAGGAACATATTTCTGTTTCTTAACTTGGGTGATGGATTAACTGATTTTTTATCTTATTATCCTTGTAAATATATATTCTAGATGTTTTGTATACATCAGATACATCACAAAAGCAAAATTACCAATGATTCAACAACAAAAACAACAAGAAATTAGAAAGTATTCTAAAAAGCAAGCAAGAAAAAAAAAAAAAGTCTGAAAAGACAAGCAGCAGAACCAGGCTCAGATATGGCATTGGTTTTGAATTCATCAGATAAAGAATTTAAAATAACTGTGATTAATATGTTAAGGAATCTAACAGAAAGAAGTAGACAGCATGCAAAAACAGATGGATAATGTAAGCAGTGAGATGGAACTCAAAAGAAAAATTCATGAAAGAAGATTTTAAATTCAATTTTATTAATACTTCTGCTCTGTGACAAATAACATTTTGGGAAAACAAAAGACAAGACACACTACGGAAGAAAATATTTGCAAGCTGCACGTCAATTGTAGATGTAGAGTTCACTGAGTTAAAGTAGCCTAGATGGCTGGTAAAACATTATTCTGGGTACATCGGAGGGAGGTTCCACAGATAATCAGCACTTGATGCAGTGGTCTAAGTAAGGAAAATCCACCCTCATCCAGTGTAAGTAGGTGCCAACCAATCAGTTGATGGCATGAAGGGGGAAACAATAAAAAGGCAGGGGAAAGGTAAACTTGCATTTTTTTCTTTCTTTTCTGAAATTGGAACAGCCATCTTCATAAATTTAGGTTCTCTGGACTTTAAGACCCTGGAATTTGACCAGGCACGGTGGTACATACGTCTAATCCCATCGACTCGGAAGACAGAGGTAGAAGGATCTCAAGTTCAAGGCCAGAGGCAGTCTGTGTAATTTGGCGAGACCCTGTCTCAAAATAAAAAATTAAAAATAGACTGGAGGTGCAGCCCAGTGGTAAAGCACTTAAAATAGGTGCAAGGCCCTATATTCAACCCCTAAGTACCAGGGGAAGAAAAAAAAAAAAAGACTGTGGAATTTACAAAGCGGCTCCCCAGATTCCAAAATCTTACCAGCTCCCTGGTTCTCTAGTTTCCAGACAGTCTATCATGAGTCCTTCAATCTCCTTAATCAGGAGAGCCAATTCCCATAATAAATCCTTTCTTATGGATGTCTTTCTACCTATCTGTATGTGTGTATGTATGCATGTATGTATGCATGTATATATGCATACATATTTGTTGTTTCTTTGGAGACCTTGACTAATATGCCACAAAACTAGGAAGTACTTTTATCTAAAACACACAAAGAATTCCTAAAACTTACCAATAAGAAAATAAACAACACAAATAAAAATGGGCAAAAGAGTTAAATAAATATTTCACCAACAAAGATATGGTGAAATTGAATCTCAGAACTTGGGAGGCTGAGGCAAGAGGATCACCATGAGTTCTAGAGCAGCCTGGACTACATGGTTCCAAGTCAACTTTAGGTACAGAGTGAGACTCTGTCTCCAAAAACCAAAAACAAAACTAAAGAGACATTCTAGACATTATTTGTTCGATAAAAATGAGATATTGTGTTAAATGTTTTTATAATTGTGGACTGGAAAATTCTCAGAGACCATGACTTACCTACCTTTTCAGGCTCAGTTAAAATGTTTCATGAAAGAGCCAGTTACAGGACACAGCAGGACAAGAATGGTTCAGAAAGAACACGATAGAGCACTCCTATAGAAATGTACATGTTATTGTCTTCGTGTATAATATGACCATTGTGACTAGTTTTCCCAGTCGGCTATCTTGGATAGAGGAATGCAAACAGCATTTGCTGTTGAATACTACACCATGGATTCTTGTTGGGAATAAGTGGAAATGAGAAGCACCATTCAGATATCCACATACTTGGCACAAAAATTTGTTCACACACACAGTATACCTTTATTCAAAACCTCTGCTGAAAATTCCAATCATAATGACCATGTGAAAGTTGTGTTCATAACCTTGGCTCCTAAGATGAAGAGCCACAAACCATTCATGCTTAGTCAACCCCTTCACGAACTTGTACTGAAACCAGAAGTAAAGCTTACAATGACATGTTGGTGCTAAATGACAGTTTTTATTATACTGTCTAATTTTGTCTGAAGAAAGACTTTTGGTGTATGATGGTGACAAGTCATAAAATTTAATCTTAAACATAATGGATCATCTTGACACTTTGTTGTTTATCATTGTCATGCTTACTTTTGTGTTTTGTATCTACTTAATCAAATTTGTCACTGTGACAATACATAGGAAAAGTTGGGTTTCAAGTGAGATTGCAAATGAAGTGAGGATAGGATGACACAGAACATCTTCCTAGTGATCACACAATGGAGAAGGCCTCTAGTTGGCATGATGGAATTTTAACAGTCAATAACTGTTCAGTGTCATGTTCCTGAGCTGAAAAAGAAGTACTGGTTGGTAGATACCTACTAATATGTTAGTTAGATTTGAAGGCAAATGAAGTGTCTTAATAAGATGATTTATATTTTATTTTGAATTGCTAAGCAGTAAAAAAAATTATTGAAAACATGTTAGGAATTGATAAACATAATTTCTTGGTGTCCCTTGCTCTTTCCTCACCCCCAATAAATGTAATAATTAAATATTGAATTAAATCAACTTCCATTTGAATTGTAGCTCTGGGGGCATAACTCAAGTTGCTCTGAGTCTACAGGTATTTCTGTGACAGTTTTGTGTTATCAATTTTTATGTTTAAATTTTATGGTCACAACAAACATCCTCCTCAGTATGAAAAATAAGTTAGATGTTGAAAAATATCTTGTCCACTCCTCAGTGATGAAAAGAGCATTTCAAAAACATTTGCCTTAAATACTTTTATGTTCAACACTTTACGCAAAGAAAATAGAATGCTTGCGTATGGGACATCTGTGAATTTCAAGGACTGCTCTGAACATCTGCATTTGGGTAAGGGGCTTTTGGAGTTTTAAGTCTCTATCTCACAAGAA
The DNA here is from genome assembly GCA_007922755.1 of Pedetes capensis. Taxonomy (NCBI): domain Eukaryota; kingdom Metazoa; phylum Chordata; class Mammalia; order Rodentia; family Pedetidae; genus Pedetes; species Pedetes capensis. Next base: position 54,939 of record VMDO01012190.1, on the reverse strand, counting down.
GACGTATTCTTCCCCTGTTTTTGATCTTCTCTTCAGGTATATCATATTTATTCCCCCTTTTGGCTTAGGCTGGCCTTTGGGATTATAAAAAAGGCTTCCTCTCTATCACAGAAAAGGATCTTGATCTCCATTTCAGCCCAGACATGGAGGCATCCATTGTTTTCATATGTGAAAGGGGGTACTGGCCACAGACCAGGCCATTTGTAAAGGTGTTATTGGCTGCATACCTGGCCGTTTGCAAGAAGGTATTACCTACTAGCAAGCATGCTGCTTGCAAAGGATATTATCTACCAGGAAATACTGACCACCAGATCAAGCCATTTGTCTCAGAGGAGGCTCACATGGATATTCATGTCTCAAAAAGTGCCTGATATGCAGATGGTTGCAGAGGATGTAGGTAAAAATGTATATTCAACCGAAAAAAACTACTCTGTTACATTTATTTTGCATCGTCATAGGGTAAAGACTGAACATTCCAGAGTAAACTTAGTGTGGGAAGCGAATTCCTCTTAGCCACAAATCCTGATAATGAAGCCTTTTCCAGACAGGTGAGACCTGGGAATGTGTTCCTCCACTGTTTCTGTCTCCTGGGACTTGGCGGGACATGCTGAACTGTGAAAGCAGCTGGAAACTCCTTTTCAGCTCTACTTTGGGTTGAAACTGAGATGACAATTATGTACTGCTTCGTCCAGCAACTGTGAAGACTGAATGAGGGAAGGGGTTGGAAGGGGACCTAGTTTCAGTGAGAGCTCAGGACGACTCATTCTTGTCACTATACTCTCCATCAGCAGAGATGCTTTCACTTAGGTGGCTTGAGCTAGAATTTTCTTGTTTCTAAAGGTAAAGCAGAAAATCTTTTACTTGCCTTTACCCAAGATCCCCAGGAACAAGAGATTCCTGGAAGTCTAATAAGCCCAAAAAAGGCACTGTCACTTCATTTACTGGTTCTCATGGCCGTCTTCTCCTCCCCTCTCTATTACACATGTTTTCCTAGGCCAAAGAATCCCTTCTTGTTTCTGTAAGAGCTACCAATGTCCTGATTGCCATTAATTTTTTAGTCTATAGAATTTATCCTATTATTTCAAGCAAGAAAAATTAATAAACAAAATTATAAATAAAAAAATTAATAAACAAAAAAATTAATAAAGCCATTTCCAAATATAACCTGTGACTGGAAATGGACAATTTCAGTTAACCCCTTTTCCTCTATGGAGAGATCACCCTTCCAAGTGGCTGCCTGGCTCTTTCCAGTTCTCTGAAAAAGGCACACATTGCAGTGAACCCTCTAGGTGATTGTGTCTCTACCCCACGGCCTTTCCCCTGAACCAGGATGGTTGGCTCAAGCTTCTGACAGGAGCCTGAAACGTGAAAGAGGTCCTGGCACCATGTCAGATGAGGTGGATCACATTCGTGGCACTTCCCTGAAAGAAAATCTATAAGCTTCAGCTGCTGAGGTTCCCAGGGCTTCCCTGACCCCTCTTCGGAACTCTTGTATCCAGCTCTGCTCTGATTAATTTCATACTCCAGGATGCTTTCGATAACATCTCTGATTTTCCTTAAGCCAAAAAGAGTTGGTTTCTATTGATTACAAGCTAAAAAATAACAAAATAAAACAAACCTAATCTTTTTGCCTAGGAAACAAATTTCTTAGTGAGGAATTTATTACGGTGTTAAACAGGGGAAGGAGGCTGCAAGGGAAGACAAATTTCTTTCACTTCACAATTTTGATAAGGTCTAGAAACATGTCAGCCTCTGGTATAATCACTGAGATTTATAACAGAAAAAAATAATGCAAGGTTTTCAATCCTGCAGTTCTATAGTTGGCTGAGAAGCTCTTTCCTCTCTTTCACAGTTCATCATTACTTATATCTTTTTGTTTTTCCATAAAAGAAAAATGGTCAATAAATAACATTGCCGGTAGAATGAGTGCATTCATTTGCTAATTTGGAATTAATTGCTGAAAAACATTATTAAATAACAATTGGAGTTTATAAAGTACTTTGAGATATACTATTAGATTCAATTCACATGGACTACTTATGAAGTAGATATTTTTTATAAAAAGGAGAATGCAATGAATATTTGCTCTTTAAATTTGGTCAGTAAATTCTTACACTTTTTTTTTTTTACTATAACCCCTAGGTTTCTAGAAATTACAAAGATACAGATGGCAAAGAATGTAGTATCATTTCTAAAGTTAAGGTCAAAGCACACACAAAAAAATTCTGGTTATATTAAAGCCAGTAAAAGAAGAAGGGGTAAGAAAAAAAATTTATATAGTTAAATTGGTCCCAGGTATCTAAATCCTCTTCCATCCCTTCAATTCTCTTGCCATTGAAGTTAACCAAGGATTACAAATATATAGGAGCACTGAGCATGATGGTACCCATCTGCTATCCAAGCACTTGTGAGGTTGAGGCAGGAGGATTGTGAGCCCCAGGCTACCATGGATCACATAGTGAGCTCAAGGCCAGCTTGAGCTACATGGCAAGACATAGTGAGATCCTGCCTCAAAACGAAAGAAAAAAAAATATGTACATATGTACAAATATATGTGTGTGTGTGTGTGTGTGTGTGTATATAATTGAAACTATAAAGTTGTACTTGACAGCCAGAAACATCTGTGACTTTTTTTTACTGAAATATGTTTGTTCTTGTTGTTAGGTGCCACTGAGTCAGGTCCAACTCATAGTGACCCTATGTATAGCAGAACACTCCCAGATTCTGTGCCAGGCACACAGCTTTATTTATGTTTAAACTCATTGTTGCAGACACTATATCAATCCATCTAGTGGAGGGTTTTCCTTTTTGTCATTGTCTTGCCACTCTCCAAATCATGATGTCCTTCTCCAGGGATTGGGCCCTCCTAACTATATGTCCAAAATAAGTAAGATGCAGTCTAGCCATCCTTGCTTCCAAGGAGCACTCTGGTTGCACTTCTGGGATTCTTTGGCAGTCTATGGTATATTCAATATTCATCTCCAGCACCATAATTCAAAAGGACCAATTCTTCTCCAGTTTCCCTTGTTCACTGTCCAGCTTTTACAACCATATTATGCAACTGAAAATACAATGGCATGAGTCAGGCGCACCTTCACCTTCAATGTGACATCTTTAACTTTCAATACTTTAAAAAGATCTTTTGCCATCAAGTTAAGTCTGACTCATAGTGACACTATGTACTGTATGCACAGCAAAATGAAATACTACCCAACACTGCCATGCACATATCTTTTTATGTTTGAACCCATTGTTGCAGCCACTATGTCAATCCATCTAGTTGAGGGTTTTCCTTTTCTTTGTGTGAGTACTGCCAACTTAAAAACAGAAGGTTAAAAAAGAAAAACAAACAAAAGTGAAAGAGAAAAGAGAAATTTATGAGCCTCTTTCTCATATTTGGTTTTGATGAAACCCCTCCCTAAAATAACATCAATATGGAGAGTCAGGCACCGAGGAGAAAATTTGCCGGGAAATCCTCCTAGAATCCTTCCCAGCACCCATGAATGTCCCAGGACTCACTCAGTCAATGTACCAGACAACTCTGAGTTTTCTTGCCAGCATGGTCTTTTGTGAGTCAGAATCCGTAAGCTTTTATTAGAGAAAACAAAATCATCCTAATTTAAGAAACAAGAATCAGAGAACTTAATAATACATAAGTACCCACAGCTTTGGTTGCTTTCCATGTTGACTGGTAAGTGGTCACTATTGTGGCTGGAAAATACAGAAACTAGCCCTGCAACCTACTTCCAGATGGCGCTTGAAACTCCTCACCAACTGTAGTCCAAAGCCCTGTGAGCTCTGTCCTGGGGATAGAGAAGCCCAACGAGGCAGGCCTTCTCCCTGAACTTGACAAAACACCAGGGCTCTATTTCTAAAACATCATGAACAGCCACACTGTTCATCATTACACTTTTGTTTTGTCCAGCACACAAAGACCAAAGAAATTATGGCCAGCAAGGACCACTACAGTAGTACAAATGTTATGGCTCACTTCAGCTCCCGTTATTATCCCTTGGTCAATAGATCTGTCTATTATGAAGTTGGCACAGTAAAGAACTGTTGTTGATGACCCACTAGTTAAGTCAGTTTGACTTCAAAATATATTAATTCCATCTTCAACAAATGTTTGTTTGGTTGGTAGGTTGTTTTGGCTGTAAAAGATTTTCCAGGCAATTATGCTCTGCTCTGAAAATGTAATTAGTGAAAGTGAAACTAATTGGCAGAGAGCAATCACAAAATTATGGGCTTACAAAACAACATAGCCTAGGAAGGAAAAGGAGAGTGTCATCTTAGAAGGACCAGGTCTGGGGTCAGGAAGGTTAGTGCTGACATTCAAGACATCCAGAGACAAACAGTAAGACAATCAGTGAAGGCCCCTCTCTGTGTGCCAGGAGAAGGCATGCTGTGCACAATGAGTAAGACTCAGTGCTGGGTTCTCCAGCCCATAGTCAGCATTGCTACTGAAACCTGGAGAGTGAAAAGTCTGCCAAGGACAGAGAAGTAAGTAAGAAAGACCCCAAACAAGGGAACAGAAGCACAGTTTTGCCATTTTCCAGTGTAATAATTTCTAGATATAAAGAAAGGAACCATACTGGGGGTTGGAAGACACCTGGTTCCCACCAGACAGAGAAAATTCTTCCCATATTACTTATGGATCGATTCCAAGAGTCCTCTCTAAGCTTGTCAAACTGTGCACTTAAACTGCCTGCTTGGGATACAGCCAAGGTCAGGACTCGGCCCTGAGCTTTTATGCTCTTAAACTAAAACACTTTTATTCTGCCTTTCATGGAAACAAGCAAAGGACAGACCCCCTGAGGAGTCTGTGCTCCTGGCCAGCTGGTGGTCCCAGGATATCATTCCTGCATCCATCACTGCCCACCTCCACTGAAGATCAGAATTTTCACAGGAGTGAGATTATCACAGAGCTAATCCCATCAGCCGACCCACCTATTGTTCACAGACTTCAGTTTTACACTCCATTTCTTTTCAGTTTTTAGCGAGAGAGTCAGATACATATCTTGTAGTGTTATATAAAAGGGTCTTAATGCCAAAATACTCTCAGCCTTAACAAAGGACTGCTTTTGAAGCCCATCTCAATCCTAATCCATTTTACCACCTGCTTTGATGGCATGAGGCATGCAGTTATGGACAAACTGAGAAGACACTTGTTGAAGAACGTCATCTTTCCATACTAAATATATCTTGCATCTTTTTTCATATATAACTGCCTCAAAAGAAAAATTCTTTAACTGGACTGTTTATATAACCAGATCTATGACAGATTCCGTATTAACCTATGTATAGCCAAATGGGGATCTCAAATACCACAATGACAATCAACTTTCTTTCACTTCAGGTTAGACATGGGGAAAAGAGATATCTTCCTGTCTCTGTGCCAGGTCAATAAGTCAGAGTTACCTATGCATACTTGGTTTGTTGTTGCTGTTGTTGTTGGGTGCTGTTGAATGAATATCCAACTCATAGTGACCCTACATACAACAGGCCAACCAGTATTGTTAGTGTTTCTCTGCTATTCATAGGATTTTCAATGGCTGGTCATAGGGTGTGAATTGTGCAGCAGAGGAACATAACATTAGGCATAGAAAAGGAGTGTTTGGACCAACAAAGGATGATTGTTTTGCAGGTGAATGGTAAATAGGCGGTCTAGGTCTATCCTTCAAGTCCATACTTACCACTCACCACAGAGATATTAAGGCACAGGTGCATTTTAAATAATATGCACGCTATAACAAATTTATATGCTGGATGGAGAGGTGTTTTACTGTTAATTAGTGGAGAATTTCCTTTAAAATATGCCCAAAATTTCACAATTGGATAAAGCAGAAAGGGCACAGGATTTGTGCTGAGGCAGACCTGGGTTTGAGTCCTGATTCTCTCACTAACAGCTGAGGAAACTTGAGGAATTACATAAATTTTCTCACTATTTTAATAAATGCAGCCCCAGTAGTTTGGGACCCCAAGAATGAAGGGACACACAGTGACACAGCCTCCTGCATCCCCCACACAACAGGAGAAGGTGACTGAGTCGATGTTTCATGACCCCTAACTCAGTATGAGAAGGCAGCTCAAATGGGTCATTCCTTCCCAACATCTCGACACAGCCCCTTCTGAAAGGATTATGAAAGTTGCCAAAACCAAAAATGGAGTTGCTTGTGTTAATCTGAATAACAGTAAACAAATAAAACCAGGGGATTATGAAGAACGCCTTTTTAAGCATGATCACCTGATAGTAACTATCACAAAAGACTCCAGAACCATAAACTGGTACATGGGCCACCACAACCTTATACAAATAGTGCTTCTAGAAGGACATCTGTTTGACAGCTATCTGGTCATCAACACCTTGGTTAGTAATCATTGTGGTCAAAATTATTGTTTCAAAATATCTAATAGGATCTTCCTCATTTTTGTCTTTAAAAAAATTCTCCTTGCCCCAACATCTTTGAATACATGAATACTTTATTACCGCATGCACATTCCTGGTGCAGTGCTACACTAATCTCCAAATAAATACTACTCTTGGAGGATCTCTCTCTGATTATTATGGTTTAGATTGGCACAGCAGGTAAGCCCGACACTACTGACAATAATAATAATAATAATAATAAGCAAGGAGCATTCTCCTTTTCCATTAAGCTTGAGACTTGCTTTTTCCTCCAATAGGTACTGAGGCAGGCAGAACCAGATGGAAGGATCCCAGCCCCATAATAAGCAGCCCTTTGGGGGAAGCTCTTTGTCACCACAGGGCCAGGAGACTGCTTGGGAACACCAAATGCTGTAGGCTTGGGAGAAGGACCTGGCAACCCACTTCCAAAAACCAATCAGTCATTGAAAACCCTATGAATAGGAGAGAGGAACTGACAATAGTGTTTCACCTTTTGTGCACAGGGTTGCTATGAGTTGGACACCAACTTGATGGTACCTAACAACAACAACGTACATATATAGAGAGAGATTTTGCATTAAGGGCAAAATGCATGATGTTTTTCTTCCTTTCCTTCATTACCTTTTCTTGTTGTTCTCCTTTCTCTTTTGTCTTTTTTCTCCCCCTAGAAAGGCTTATTTCTACTTTCATTACCTGTATATTTTAATATTAAATACATATTGAAATCTAATATCCATATAGGAGGAAAAACATGCAATGTTTATCTTTCTGGTTCTGGCTTATTTTGCTTAAATGATGATTTCTAGTTCCATCCATTTTCCAGCAAATGCCATAATTTTGTGCAGCTTTATGGCTGAATAAAACTCCAAGGTGTATATATACCACAATTTCTTTACCCACTCATTTACTGATGGACACCTAGGTTGATTCCATATCTTGGCTATTGTGAATAGCAGTGCAAGAAACATGGATGAGCATGTACTCGATGGTATGTTGACTTAGAGCTCTTTGGATATATGTACCCAGGAGTGGGATAGCTGGGTCATATGGTAGTTCTGTTTTTACTTTTCTAAGGAACCTTTAAACAGATTTACACAGTGGCTGCACCAATCTGCATTTTTACCAGGAGTATAGTAGGGATCGTTTCTCCCTACATCTTCCCCAGCGTTTGTGTTTGTTTTTTTGATAATAGCCATTCTGACTTGGGCAAGAGGTATGTTAACATAGTTTTGATTAGCATTTCCTGGTGGCTAAGGATGTTGAACACTTTTTCAGGATTGTTGGGCATTTGTATTTGTTCTTTTGAGTACTCTCTCTTTAGTTCAGTTGCCCATTTTTTGATTACATAATTTGCTTTTTAGTGCTTAATTTTATGAGCTCTTTATATATTCTAGATATTAACCTTCTGTCTGGTATATAGCTGGCAAAGCTTCTCTCCCATTCTTTACACAGTCCCTTATTCTGTGCTGTTAGGAAATAAGGATAGGCATGTGATCCAGCTATCCACTTCTGGGCACATATCCAAAGGAAAAGAAATCATCATACCAAAGAGAAACCTGCATATCTGGGTTTATTGTGATACTATTCACAACAGCTAAGATATGGAATCAGCCTAGGTACCTATTGGCAGATAAAATGGACAAGAAAAGTATGGTATATTTTTACAGTAGAGTATTATTCAGTAATAAAGATGAATGAAATCCTGAAATCTGCAGCAAAATGGATGGCACTGGAGAATATTAGGTTAAGTAAAATAAGTCAGACACAGAAAGACAAGTAGGCATCTTGTCTCTCTTGTGTAAGAAATGTCAATATGAAAGCAGAATAGTGGTTTCTAGGAATTAGGAAAGGAGGAAGTTGGAAAAGGGGTGGTTAGATTTGATCAGTACATGTTATATGCAAGTATGAAATTATCACAATAAATCCCACTAACATGCATTACTAGAATAAAATAAACATTAAAAAAAGAGTTCATATCTTTAAAGAAAAAAAGAAAGAAAGAAAGAAAATAGGTGTAAGGAATCTAGTCATTGGCCCTGCATAATTACCACTGAGAAGCTCATGGTCAAGCCCATCAGCTAAGCCAGGTGGTTTCAGCCTCATCTCCCTGTGCAAAGCAAGGGGCCAGGACCATTCACCAAGGCTTAAAGGGCACAGCTCTCAGTAGCTAGTGGAGTGGCCCCAGAAGCCACAGTCTCTCAAAGGTATTGACATCTGTTGTGTGAATGGGATAGGGACAATACCAAAACCTTTGTCACATCCCACTATTAGAAAAATCAATTCTTTCTCAGTGGGGACATGTCAGTTGTTTCTTAATTACTAGCATTTCCTGGGAGCTTAAAATTCTAGACCCAAACTCTGGGTAGGTTACTTGACCTTATTTGTACTTGTTGTTAGGTGCCATCTATGTACAACAGAATGAAAAACTCTCTGACACTGTGCCATGCTCAGCACTATTGTCAGTGCTTCTTTGCTATTCACAGGGTTTTCAATGTCTGATTGTTTTGGGAGTGTGCTGCCAGGTCTTTCTCCCAAGCCCACACCACCTGGTATTCCCAGGCGGTCTCCCATCCAAGAACTGCTCATCTTCCCATATCTGATGAGATCAGGTGCCAGGGTGGTATGTTTGGAATTAACGCTATGAAAGTCCAGACAGAAATGTTGTTGTTGTTAGGTGCCGTTGAGTCAGTATCCTACTCATAGCGACCCTCTGTACAACAGGGGAAACACTATTGTCAGTGCTCCTCTGCTGTTCATAGGGTTTTCAATGGCAGATTGATTTTTGGGAAGGGGTTGCCAGGTCCTTCTCCCAGCCTACAGCTTCTGGTGTTCCCAGGCGTTCTCTCATCCAGGTACTAACCAGGCCTGACCCTGCTTAGCTTCTGAGATCTGACAGGATCGGATGTCACAGGGCTATAGCTGCAGGCAGACAGAAATAGGGCTAGCGAATATTAGTGAAACAACTAATTTTATTGCAACGTGTGATCATTTGAGTTAAAGTGTCAAGTGAAAGCAAAATTTTGACAGACTGAATAGTCATGATCATACACCAATGGGAGAAGCAATAATAAAGCCAAGGACTTGAGGTGAGGTGGAATGATTACTACTTGCAACATTAATTTGTTTATAAAGGGAAACGTCTAAAAACATTCTCAACTTGAGGTGAAATCTACAATCTCACCAGGCCTGCTGTGTGGTAATTAGTGTTTTAGTTGGGAAAGCATGGTCTATTAAGAATCAGAATGTCAAGGTGGCACAGTATCTGTTGCCCCAGAACATTTTAGTCCCTAATATGGACTGAGCTCTCTCAGGGTCCCTGCCTAATAAAGTTATCCCAGGCATTCTTAAAGAGCCTATAAACATTTTTAACTCATAGGGATGTTTTAATTGTTTTTATTGTATGCATCCTTCAGTCTTACCAAACTTAAAATAGTCAGATGACAGCATTCCCTAGGCTAATGGCAACCTTAGGGCTAAGAGGGAAATATTACCCTTCAAAAGAATTCAAAGGTTTTTTTGATCTATATCTGCAACATTCTGGAAATATATATAGGAATAGATTCTGAAGGTACAAGCTCAAAGAAAAAGACAAAAGTAAAACTTTAAATTCCATTTGCTATATCTATGATGTACTTGGGAGCCTTTCTAGATTCAATGTGTTGGCACAAGCATCAGGGAGTAGTTCTAGTTGGTTGCTTGGTTCATTAACTGCAACATGGGTTCAACAAAGGCCCACATTAAATGAAGTTAAGATGCCAGCAATTTCTTAATTCATTCACTGTTAAAGAAGAACTCCAGAGACCTAGAGTGATACATTTAGTGGAGTGAATTTAACATGTGCAATCCATTGTCTAAACTAAACTCTTCTCTGAAGGTCAGAGATGCTGGTAGGTGCTACTGTGGCCTAAATAGTTTCCTTAATTGCAGTGGGAATAGCAAAATCATGAATAGCTGAGTCCAAACAGTGGCTATGAGAGTCAGGGAAGAATCAAAATAATCTTCTGTGAAATAATCTTTGCAAAGTAGTAATAAATAAATGGGCAGTCCACTAAGTTCCTCATATAACTAAAAGAAAAGAAAAAAAAAACAAACAAATGTAAAGTCCTATGAAATGAAGGCAACAAAAAGAAAGTCAATCTCTCATCTAATTTCCTAAGCTAAGCCAGTTCAAAACACACCAGGATTTATTGAATAAAGTGGAGACCAGATAAACTTGAGAAAGGATTTCTAACATCAGCAGCAAGAACTGTGGGTCTTACCCTAAGACTCTCATAAAGGGACCCATGGCCATTTTCCAGGATAACAATAAAAAGGGAAAAAAGACACATCCAGTCTTTTCAAAATGAGTAGATTCTAGCTCCTGGGTTAACACCTAGTCTTTGAGATCTTTAATACCATTACATCCCACCATCCAGAGCGAGGACCTGCTTTCATTATTTTCATTCATATATATATATATATGTATATATATATATATATATATACACACACATATATATACATATATATGTATATATAGCAGGATATTATATTATAGGACTAGTAAGATCCTGTACATATTTTCTTTCCAGAGTACCTATAGGAAATAGGAATCTTCAACATCTAGTAAAGTCCCCATTTGGACCTCTTGACACAGAAAGTAAGGGCCAAGTAGAAGTATCTGACCATAACATTGTACAAATCCAAAGTCAAATTCCTGAGGAACTGTAGAAATGTATTCTTCCATCTAAACTTAGAAAGTGCAGGGGTCATGATCCTGGTGGCTTCACAAAAGAGATGTGTCTTGATTTAAAGTATGACAATAGATTATGAAAACCATTATCAGGTAGTGGCTGCAATTATCTGCTTTAGATATACAAATCAATGTAGTTCCTAGAACTTCATAGTTAGTTACAGATCTGAAAGAAATTCACCCATATCCCAATTGTGATGGAGCTCAACTTAAAAAGTGGTCCTCATTTTGTATCTCAAGAACTACCAAGAAACTTATGTAGGACTCAAAATAAGTAATTATGGATCATTTACCTTTGGGGCTACTCCCAAAGGTCTGAACAGGATTAAGGGACAGCAAAGAGAAGTGCTGCAGTACCCTGGGGTTAACAACAGCAGGAAGCCATTATCCTCTCCAGATCTGAGCTTCAAATAGGGGAGGGGATCAATAGGGCCTAGAAATATCTATTGTTACATGAGGATGGCCCCCAATGAAGTGGTAGTCTTCAGTAGAGGAAAGCAGCTACCATCTATGGAAGGTCTGGAGAGAGAGCCAGGTAAAGATGAGAAGATCTCCTTCCTCCCAATCTTCAACATCCTGTCAGTGTTTCCTAGAAACCAACTGGAAGCCAGACGACAATGGAGCCATAGAGCTCAGCTGCTAAGGGCAAAGATCATGGTGAAGAAGCAAGGAAACATTACTTATGGGAGAAAATTAATCAGATTTGCACTATAATGACATCTTGTGCAGGGACTGGGGAAGCCAGAGGTAATAGACACACTAGATAAAGACTCACAGATGCCACAGGATGGGAAACAAAGTACGTAATAGCACAAGGGTGACTCATCTCTTGAGAGTTGCAGTGTCCAGTGATCTGGGACCTATCAGGTACACTATCAAAAGTCAAGGACAAGTTATTGCACACACCCTGAATATTCTACCAAGGAGGAAGCAGCATGTGCTTGGTGATTTCATTTTCATTTTTGATGCAACATATACCATGTTTGGGTGTACCACTTTGATGAGTTCTTCTAGAGAATAGAAATGTCAGCTTAAAGTAGGACTTAGAGTGAAGCAAGGTCTTCAGAAGCAGAGGCAATCATGCAAGCTGCAGAACCTAGTGTGATACTTCTATATAGAACATCATATTTTCAGGTTTTTTGGTTAAATAATGGAAGAGTTTCTTGCAAGCCCATAGGGGTCCATTGATACTGTTGCATCTTTCCTCATCCAGTGGGAAAAATTGCAGAGACCCAGATAGGACATAAATTTAGATACAATAGCTGAACTTGGGCCATGTCCTAAAGAATAAGTTATGACCTAATACACACACACACACACACACACACACACACGCACGCACGCACGCACAGTGAATTTCTCCAATAGCCTAAATAAGTAGATGGAGAAACACAGATGGAATTTGGAACAAGATATCTCACTCTCACAACTAATTTGCCACTCCTGCTATTATTTACTTCAAAACCATGGCATGATTAGAAGTTTTAAGGCTCAAGAGAAGAATTGCTTCCTCCAGAGAACATAGAGCTATTTCCATTAAATTAGAATTTGAGGTAGACATGGAGCCAAGTTTTGGCTGCTCAGACCCTCGATTACTGTACAAAAGAAAATGTTTACATTTTTAGCAAGGATAATCAATCCTTACCATCAGAGAGAAAGGGGAAACATGGATGGATAAGCACACATGAACCTAGATCTGCTTGGGAAATTTCTTACACTACCACATCCTCAGTAAAACTTGTGGAAAATTGCTATAGCCAAATGACTGTATGCCACTAAAGACCAGATGCCTCAAGAATCAATATGTAAAGTCATATTGTTTGGAAATGACCAGCTGAAAGACTCTCTTGGGAAAAAAAAAAAACAGAATAATACAGAACAGTTAAGAAGAGTCAAAGGCTGTATGAAGTGCTGCACACTATAATCTCAGCAACCTGGAGAGCTGAGTCAGGAGTACCATGAGTTCAGGGCTAAAGGCAACCTACACAACTTAGCAAGACCTTGTCTCAAAATAAAATATAAAAAATAAAAAAGGGGCTGAGGGTGCAGCTGAATAACAGAACGCTTATCTAGCATCCATGAGGCCCTAGGTTTAACATCTAGTTGTTGTTGTTGTTGTTAGGTGCCGTCGAATTGGTATCTGACTCATAGCGACCCTCTGTACAACAGGGGAAACACTATTGTCAGTGCTTCTCTGCTGTTCATAGGGTTTTCAATGGCAGATTGATTTTGGGGAGGGGGTTGCCAGGTCCTGCTCCCAAGCCTACAGGTTCTGGTGTTCCCAGGTGGTCTCCCATCTAGGTACTAACCAGGCCCGATCCTGCTTAGCTCCCGAGATCTGACGGGATTGGATGCCACAGGGCTATGGCTGCAGGTGTAACATCTAGTACTTTAAAAAAAAGCCATAAATACAACATAGAGTCCCATCACCACTGAAGAAATAAGGATTTTAGCCATTTTCCTCCCTAATGGCACATGTTTTTATGGTTTAAATAATTCTCCTCTTAGTTTTTCTTCTTCTCCCCATTATTGCATATAGGGTGTATTGCACGTAGTTAATTTTGTAATTTAGACTCCAGGTTTTTTATTGTATTGATATGGGAACTTACAGAACTAGAGGAGAAATAGGTACTGGCCTCACTGCTGACAGCAATAACTTGCAATTATGTGGCATTGTGTTCCTTGGAGGGTGAGGCAAATTCTAATCAATAGCCTTAAGTTACTTTATATTAACTGGGAATATATTTGGGGAGGAGTGTGTAACCATGGGAATAAATTGACTATTAACATGGTACCAAATGTATGAACTGTAATGAATTTTTGCCATGGGAGGGTTGCATATGAACACCCACACAGAGGTATGGTCCTCTTCCAACAATAGAATCTGAAGAAAATATCCCTTTTGAGTCTTGTTTTCTAGGACATAACCATGTGGCCTAGGTTTATCTACTTGAATTCTTGTTATGTTGGACTTTGATTGAAGAACCAGCGACATGAAGAAACAGAATAGGAAAACGTTTCTGGAAGCCATAGTAGACTTGAAGACCAGGCAAAACCTAGTCCTCTCTCTCTAAAGTACTTATCCCCTTCCTCATTTTGCTCCAGACACATTGGGCTTGCTGCCTTCCAAGTGCATAGCTCTAACTGCACCCTACACACACACACACACACACACACACACACACACACACACACACACACACACACACATAGGCTTGTTTCCATCTCAAGAAACCATATTCATTGTTAATTCAACCTTGTTGTTGTTGTTGTTAGGTGCCATCGAGTTGGTATCCGACTCATAGCGACCCTCATGGGGTTTTCAATGGCTGACTGTTTCGGGATTGTCTTGGGAGTGGATTGCCAGGCCCTTCTCCCACTTTTGCGGTGCTGGGAATTGAACTCGGGACCTCAGAGACTGCAGTGCAGCGCTCTACCAACTGAGCTAAATCCCAGCCCTAATTCAACCTAGTATATACTTTATCACTGTTAGTCCTGCAGCTGAACTCATAAACAAATATCCACTTCCAAGCCCTTTCTCCCTTGCCTGCCTCCACTAGAGCAGCTCTCACAGTGTACCTTGCAGCAAGAGGTGGCCCTGAGACAAAGTGGAAAACTATAGACATGAGAAGAGAGTTCTGAGGACAATTTTTACTTTAATGAGTAAAAAAGACACATGTTGCAGGTACCAGGGTTGATATGCAAGGAGCAAACTTTGATGTCACAGAGAACCCTGTTCTTAGAAGGGTCCTCACCTTACCCTCTCCCTTGGTTTAATGCTCTGCTGTTGTGGTTTCAAAAATGTCCTCCTTTATCCTTCACTTGTTATATAAGTGAATCCCAAAGAGCATGATGTTGAGCAGTGAGTTCACCAGGTGATCATACAAGCTCAGTAGGGAAAACAGGCAGTGCAGGCACCAAGCAATGGGCCTGGTGGCCAGGTATGGTGCGTTTATCTGTCCAGGAAATCATTGTACCCAACGTCAGTGGAAAAATTTCCTGGGTTCAGAATGGCAGTATCAACAGCCATGCCATGGGGACCTGCCACAGGAGAGAGGAGGAACTTGGCTAAAGGACCTTGCCTGGAACATGCTGGTAGACCAGCTTGCCCTTCTGTCCCTGCATCCCTTCTCTGCACCTTCTGCACAAATATTAACTCTCCACTCTCAGCATCAGGACAGAAACACCAGCACCTAGGCAATAAACTTTGCCTGTAGGTTATCACAAAATAAAAGCATACGCATAGACTTTTCAATAAAGCCTATAAGGGAGTTGCTTGGACTGTTCAAAGAGTTTAGACTCTTTGTTTGCATGATTATTTTTATCTTCTCTAAATCAAAGTGTAACCTCCATAAAGGCAGAAATACTTTATCTTATTTCACTACACACCCAGCACACTGGCACTGAGTACCTAAACAAGAAATGTTTGCTGAACAAGGAACTGAATTAATTAGTAAAAGGATTTCCTCTGCAAAGAACTCAGGCTCAGATCATAACAGGAAAGGGAAAAATATCTCTTAATTATTTCTTTAGCAGGAAGCACTACATAGTATTTTTCTTTAAGTATTTCGAAGTGCAATTTATCATGCATTGTAAATTGCCATATATTATAGTCAGTGAGAATATTTCTTCCCTAAGTCCAGAATATGCAAAGCTGAGTCTCTATGGAGGCAGAAGGTGTCTTTTCTCTTCTTTTAAGAGCAGGGCCCATTACCATCTTGTCAGACTGCACGGCACTGCCTGCCACCATACAGAGACCCTCCAGTGTTCCAAATGCTCAGAATCCGAAACAGTGCTCAGATGCAACACATCTTACAACATCTTTCGGCTATGATTTTTTTAGTTGCTATAGGTAAAATCACAGGCCAGGGATTGAGAGACACACAGCCCATCCCTGCTGAGAAACATATATAACCTTATTCCTTCATCTCAGCTAGGCCTTCCAATGGATTTGTGTCAATTATCTTATTACCTTCATATTGTCTCCTTATGACAAATGAATGACCCATATTTTACATCCCAGTGGAGACCTCACCAGATCTCAACTTTCCATTCCAGAGAGGCTTCATTTTCTTTATAACAATTCTATTTCCCCCATTCTTATCAGCCAGCAGCTGCAGGCAGTAAGAGTTTCCTTCCCACTTGAGGGCCAGTGTCTCCTCTCCAAACGACAGAAACTCACTTAAGTTTAAAATAACAAATCCAGTGGCTTTCCATCACCACAAGCTACTTTTCTCCCTTTTACTCTTGAGCAGGCAAAAGCCAATTAATTGACAAAGCATTGTGACCATAGAAGAGCCCAGGGTATCTCCCAAAATCATATCAGGGTACTTCAGCACTCCTATTTGATAATTTGACATAGAAAAATGCTAATTCAATCTGAAATCCTGACAGTATTTCTTTGAAGACAAGATACAGATGCCAAAAAAAGAGAAAATCCCACATAAAAATATTGTCGAGCTGGGCATGGTGGCACACATCACTAATCCAAACACTATTAAAAAAAGAAAAGAAAAGAAAGAAAACCATTGGCAATGATCAAAAGTTAAGCAAATGTCCAAATCTCATGTATTTGGTATTTATAGGAAAGTAAGATTCCCCCAAAAATGTCCTGTTGGCATTTCATTAACACAGACACTTATGACATGTAAGATGGCATATGTATTTTGTGGGTGGCACACACATAAACAATTCCAACTTTGTCATGTTTTATAATTCCCAAACTTCTTTTCTGTCCATTTTATTCTCAGAATTTCTTCACAAAGAGAATATATCATTATCAACCCAATTGCTCAGCTGAAAGAATTGAGATAGAATAAGTTCAAATGACTTGCCCAAGTTTCTTTAAGTCCATGTCCCTGCCTCCTACTGTTATAATGAAATGCCTTATTCAGGGTATAAATCCCCAAGGATATGATAAACTTGCATTTAGTTACCAGAGTTCTCTGAGTTTTTTTGGCTAAAAGTTTTGCTTTTATTTTCTTTTCTAAAATAAAACATCCTCCCTGCCTTGTGTGGGCAGTAGGTGTGGAGGCACAGAAAATAGAGACTAAGGACAACAAAACACATTATGTGGCCCTAGTTTTTCAAGCACTCAGAATTCTAGAGATAATCCCTGTTATTCTCGTTCACTAACAAACAATACTCGTATTTGATGGATTAGGTCCCTAAAGTTTATAAATCTAAAGAAACGAAACTAAGAACTTTATGACAAAGGAAAAGAGAGTGCTAGTCAGATACTTCATCCATCCTACGTGGTAGTATTAACAGCAATGGGAAGGGGTTTAGCTCAGTTGGTAGAGTACTGTTTTGAAATCTCTGAGACCCTGGTTCGGTCCCCAGCACAGCAAAAATGGGAAGACATGGCAATCTCCTGAAGCAATCCCTAAACAATCAGCCATTGAAAATCCTATGAGGGTCCCTATACGTCAGACATGACTCCACAGCACTTGACAACAACAGCATACAGGAAATAGACGTCTAAAACTGCAATACAAATAACCTAATACATCAGTGAGCTGGGATTTAGCTCAGTTGGTAGAGCATTGCTCTGCGTCTCTGAGATTCCGAGTTTGATTCCCAGCATGGCAAAAATGGGAGAAGGATGTGGCTACCTACTCCTGAGGCAACCCTGAAACAGCCATTGAGAACCCTATAAGGGTCGCTATGAGTCAGACAGGACTCTACAGCACCTAACAACACCTCAGTGCCCATGGTTCGAGAGGTAGGAAACAAGTCACCAAATGAGGCTTAGTTAAGAAAAGTTTCTTTTTCTTTTTCTTTTTATTGGAAATTTTTAATGTATACCTTAATGTGATTCATTCTGACATGCTTTTCATTGTGACATTTCCATATATGCATTTTGTTGTACATTATTCATATAGGTTCCCCTTACCCTCTTGTACGTTTACCCCCATCCCACCCCCACCCCATCAAAGACTTCTCTAACATTTACTTGTCTTTTTATGGTAATATTTTTCTATATATCTTTGGGTTCCAGTTCTGTTTAAGATAGAAACTTTTCCTAGAGTGAACTTTCTTTTTACCTTGTCAGAACTATTACATGCATTTTCTAGACCATCTATAATAACACCATTGTTAGCTTTTCTTTCTTTTATCACGATCTGACCTTTGTATAGGATTTTTTCCTTCTTATCATTTTGATTCAGCTCCCACATATGAGTGAGAACATGTGGTGTTTCTCTTTCTGAGCTTGTGCTCGTTCACTTAAAATAATTTTCTCTAATTCCATCCATTTTGTTATGAATGGCCTTATTTCAGTTTTTTCAATTGCTGAGTAGTATTCCATTATGTATATGTACCATAGGTTTTTTAACCATTCTTCTGTTGAAGGGCACTTTGGTTGATTCCATATCCTTGCTATTGTGAAAAGTGCTGCATTGAACATGGAAATGCAAGTGTCTCAGTGGTATGATGACCCATCTCCCTTTGGGTAAATTCCCAATAGTGTTATAGCTGGGTCATAGGGTAGATCAATTTTCAGTTTTCTAAGATACCTCTGTATTGATTTCCACAGTGGTTGGACCAATTTACAGCTCCACCAACAATGTAAGAGTGTTCCCATTTCCCCACAACCTTGCCAGCACTTGTTGTTATTTGTTTTATTGATCATGGCCATTCTTACTGGTATAAGGTGAAATCTCAGAGTTGTTTTAATTTGCATTTCCCTAATGGCTAGGGATATTGAGCATTTTTTCATGTGTTTCATGGCTTTATGGACCTCTTCATTTGAGAACTGTCTACTCAGTTATTTTGCCCGTTTGTGTATTGGGTTATTTAGTTTTGGGGGGAGTTTTTTTCTTGAGTTCTTTATAAATTCTAGTAATTAGACCTTTGTCTGATGTATAGGATGTGAATATTTTTCCCATTCTGTGGGGGTTTCCTTGACTCTGTTAATGGTTTCTTTTGCTGTACAGAAGCTTTTTAATTTTATGTAATCCCATTTATCTATTCTTGTTGCAATTTCTTGAGCAATTGGAGTCCTATTAAGGAAATACTTTCCTATGCCTATATGATGAAGTGTATTGCCTATCTTGTCTTCTATAAGTTTTAAAGTTTCTGGTTTTATGTTGAGATCTTTTATCCATTTTGAGTTAACTCTCATGCATATTGGGAAATGCAGGTCAGTTTTCATTTTTCTGCATGCAGATGACCATGCTTCCCAGCACCATTTATTCAAAAGGCTGTCCTTTTTCCAGTTTACTTGCTTTGCTCCTTTGTCAAAAATCAGGTGGCTATAGGTGTGTTGAGGTATTTCTGGGTCTTCTATTCTGTTCCACATGTCTTCGGGCCTATTTTTGTGCCAGTACCAAGGTGTTTTTGTTACCACTGCCCTATAGTATAGCCTGAAGTCAGGGATTGTGATTCCACAGGCATTAGTTTTGCAGTTTAAGAGTGTTTTGGTTATATGTGGTCTTTTGTGGTTCGGATTTAGCTCAGTTGGTAAAGAGCTGTGCTGCAATCTCTGAGGTCCTGAGTTCGATTCCCAGCACCTCAAACTGGGAGAAGGACCTGGCAATCCACTCCCAAGGCAATCCCGAAACAGTCAGCCATTGAAAGCCCTATGAGGGTCGATATGAGTTGGGCACTACTCGAAGGCACCTGACAACAATATGAATTTTTGGATCATTTTTTTCCTATTTCTGTAAAGTCAGTCAGTGGAATTTTAGTGGGTATTGCATTACATCTATAGATTGCTTTAGGTAGGATACCCATTTTTAATATACCAATTCTCCCTATCCAGGAGCAGGGAAGGTCTATCCATTTTTCAATGTCTTCTGCTATTTCTTTCTTTAATGTTTTGAAATTTTCCTTGTAGAGATCTGAAGGGTCTTTGGTTAGATTGATTCCAAGGTATTGAATTTTCTGGTGGACTATCATGAATGGTATTTTTCCTGAAATTTCCTTCTCTTCCTGTTTGGAATTGGTGTAAAAAAAAAACTATTGATTTTTGAGTGTTAATTTTGTAGCCTGCAACTTTGCTGAAGGAATTAATTAGATCCAGGAGTTTTCTGGTTGAGGTTTTGGGGTCTTCAGGTATAAGATCATATCATCTGCAAATAAGGATAATTTGACCTCTTCCTTGCCAATCTGTATCCCTTTGATTTCTTTCTCTTGTCTGATTGCCCTGGCCAGGACTTCAATTACTATGTTAAATAGAATAGGAGAGAGAGGACATCCTTGTCTTGTTCCAGATCTGAGAGGAAATGGTTTCAGTTTTGCTCCATTTAATATAATGTTGGCTGTAGGTTTGTCATAAATGGCTTCTATAAAATTAAGGTATTTGCCTGTATACTTATCTTCTCCAGTGTTTTTATCATAAAAAGGTGTTGCACTTTGCTGAAGGCCTTTTCAGCGTCAATTGAGATGATCATGTGGTTTTTGTTTGCCAGTTTCTTGATATGCTGGATTACATTAATCGATTTCCATATGTTGAACCAACCTTGCATCTGTGGTATAAATCCTACCTGGTCATGGTGAATAATCTTTTTCATATGCTGCTGGATTCTGTTTGCCAGAATTTTATTAAGTATTTTTGCATCTAGATTCATAAGGAAGATGGGTGTATAATTCTCTATCTTACATGAATTTTTTCCTGATTTAGGTATCAGGGTGATGGTAGCTTCGTAGAATGAATTGG
Source organism: Pedetes capensis (assembly GCA_007922755.1). Taxonomy (NCBI): domain Eukaryota; kingdom Metazoa; phylum Chordata; class Mammalia; order Rodentia; family Pedetidae; genus Pedetes; species Pedetes capensis. The sequence continues at coordinate 34,140 of VMDO01012190.1, read as the reverse complement.
GGAGTGTTCCCTCCTTTTCAATTTTTTGGAATAATTTGAGGAAGACAAGTATTATACCTTCTTTAAAAGTTTGGTAAAATTCTGCTGTGAATCCTTCAAGACCTGGGCTCTTCTTTTTTGGGAGACTTTTTATTACCTTTTCTATTTCTGTATATGCAATGGGCTTGTTTAGGTCAGTTATGTCTTCTGGGGTTAGCTTTGGTAGGTCATATGTGTTAATAAATTTGTCCATTTCTTCTGCATTTTCATATTTTTGGGAGTAAAGTCACTCATAGTAATCCCTGATGATTTTCTGTATTTCATTGAAGTCGGTGGTTATGGACCCATTGTCTTTCAAAATCTGTACTACATTAGATTTTTCCTTTTTCTTTTTGATGAGGTTTGCTAGAGGAGTGTCTATTTTATTAATCTTTTCAAAGAACCAGCTCTTAGTCTTATTAATTTTTGAATGATCTCTTTGGATTCTAATTGAGATATTTCTCCCTTTATTTTTGTAATTTCTTTTTGGGTGTTCCTTTTAGGATTGATTTGTTGTTGGATTTCTAGTGTCTTAAGATGCGTCATTAGGTCATTTATTTTGCCCTTCTTTACTTTATTGATGAAGGCACTTAATGCTATAAACTTCCCTCTTAAAACTGCCTTTGCTGTATGTATATGTTTTGGTAGGGTGTGTTTTCATCATCATTTGATTGCAGGAATTTTTTAAATTCCATTTTGATTTCATCAACAATCCCTTGGTCATTCAGCAGTGTATTATTCAGTCTCCATGAGTTTGTAAAGTTTCTGGAATTATTCTTCCTCTTGAGCTCCAATTTTATCCCATTATGAGCTGATAAGGAACAGGGGATCTTTTAGGTTTAATGCCTATATAACAGTTGGAAATATTGACTTGGAGCCACAAGCATTGCTTGATGATGGTGCTGATGCAAGGATCATAATTATTAGGTGGCCAAATCACTCACTCATCACTTTACTCAACAACTACTTTCTGAGAACTTCTTTTGTGAATTGAGAGAGGCATTAGCTGAATCTAGAGAAATGTGCTCAAGGCAAGTAAGCAGAAAGGTAGGCTCAGGACAAACCCAGTGCTCACGTTGTATTGTCAGTGGTCCTTCCCAGCTGGCAAACTCCTCCTCACTCTGTGAAGGTTGACCCACACAACTCTGGAGCCAAAAAATGTTTCCAACCCATTCTCTCCTGAACCCTTTCTTGAGGCTCACATCATTGCTTGCATGTACTTCTACCATATGCACAATTTCATAGCAATATGGTAAGTCCACTGTGTACATTTATGACCCCCACATGTGGGCATTTTAAAGGCAAAACTCATTTTGCCCATCTGTGTTTCTACCATGACCAAGCACAGAGTCCAACACATGATAAAGGCTCAGTCTGTGTTAACTGAGTGAATGACTAAAGGACTTAATGAATTCAACTGAGCAGGGAAAAAACCACCAAATCTGCTTTTCTCATTAATTAATGAACATGTAGATTAGATTAAACCATCATGCCTGACTGAATGCTTTAGTTTGCAAAAAATGTAAACTTTTTTTAGATTTATTAATTTCCTCTGGAAATGAAAATACTAATTATTTGTAGAATTAGTCACTGAGTACTGCTTTCTAATTTTCTTTCTGACAGCTTTCTTAATGATATTAGTGAAGGCAGTCCCTAAAGATCCAAGGAATTCATCCAACCTTCATCAATCCAAAACCCATGTAAAGAAGATTAATTAAATCATGTTTCTGCTTCTGCTTTGGTTTCTTTCAGACTGAGCTAACATTGAGCCCCTGAAGTATATGTCCTAAACTCTATCTACAGCCACACATACTTCATATAATCCAGTGATGGTGTTGTTACTTCAATTTTAGGAAATGGAAGGGTTTTTAATTCTAATTTAATAATTTAAAGAGGATTATATATCTAGCAAAATGTATCATTCTCAGTCTGGCCATCATCATAAGTTTTTCTCTACTAATTTATTTTTAACAGGTGAATATGTTAGTTTTAAAAAATAAAAATAATTCTTTTTTTTTTTTAGTGTTTTTGAGACAGGGTCTTGCTAAGTTACGCAGACTGCCTCTGGTTTCGAACTTGTTATTCTCCTGCCTCCGCCTCCTGAGCCACTGGGATTACAGGCATGAGCCACTGCACCTGGCTGAAAAATAAAAATAATTCTTTAAGAAATTCTGAGAACATATCCAAAGGATATGGCCACAAATAGAATCATTTTCTTGCAAAGAGATGTTCAATATATCGTTTTTTAAAGTTTTGTTTTTTATTTTATTTGTTCTTTTATGTTTTTTAATATATCCCTTAAAATAGTATAAAATAAGGATATCAAGAATGGAAGCATAATTAAGAAAACTGTGGTATACATGCTATAATTTCTCAAATCTGAATCCTCCTCCCACCCACTCCCTACAAGTGGGTTTTTCATGGTCCTTCATAAAGAAAAATGTAAGTTGCCAGAGCAAATATCCCTACCTTCTCGTCAAACTGACAAACCCATTACACTAGTAATCACTCTGTCCTTTCCACATGTTACAAAGGAAAAAGTATCCAAGAAACTAAATTCTCCATGTTACTTAGGCTGTCTTTGAATACCCAATCTCTGGATCATTCTGCTCACTTCAGTTCCTACAATAGACAGAATGAAAAACTTTCTGTAGCCCAAATCTTATCCTTGCTACTGCTGCCCTAATAATCTTCCCCTTAAAGTTAAATTTCATAATGGCAAATTATAAATGGCTTCTACTTCCTAACTTCTCATTCTCTCTCCAATAGACATCCACAGGGCTTTCACACCCATGAACTAACTGCAAATAATCTTAATAAGGGGAACTATGATATTACTTCAGCCAAATCAAATGAATAATTTTGGGTTCTCAGCTCCCTAGGATGTTCAGTAGCATTCTCTGCCAGAGATCAGGAACTACACCCTATCACATGGTGATGAATAAATTGGAAGACAGCCACGGTCATGTCACATTTTATCTACAGATGTTTTCATGCTGTAATAACAAAGTAGTGTCTCCTCCCTGAACCACTATCTCCTTACCCTCTCTCACAACAATCCCTTTGTTTTCCTTCTAATTCCGTGGTTTCTCTAGCTTCTCCTTTTTAGTCTCCTTGCCTGACTTTTCCTTGTCCACAAGTCAAGTACCAGAGTTTCATGGCTCAGTCCTGGGTTTTCTTCCTCATATACTCTACCCTGAGGTTGAGGTGGTTTCATCTATTCCTTTAGTTGAAAGTAGCATCTCTAGGTAGGCAATTCACAGATACATATCAACCAACTGAGACTTCTCACATGTGCTCCACATTTAGCCAACTACACATGTTGTTGTTGTTGTTAGGTGACGTCAAGTCGGTATCCGACTCATAGCGAACCTCATAGGGTTTTCAATGGCCGACTGTTTCAGGATTGCCTTGGGAGTGGATTGCCAGGTCCTTCTCCCATTTTTGTAATGCTGGGAATTGAACTTGGGACCTTAGAGACTGCAGCCCAGCTCTCTACCAACTGAGCTAAATCCCAGCCCTGACTACATATAGGACATCTCTATTTGGATGTTTCACTGGCTTTTCAAACTTAAAAGTCCAGAATATCACTCTACTATCCCCACCTACACACAAACACACCACCACCACCACCATCATGCTTCTCTTGACCTTTTCATCTAAGTTCAAGACAGATTTTTAATGATCTAAGAAAAACAATTCAATAGCACCTAACACACACACACACACACACACACACACACACACACACACACGAAAGCTGTATCACCCAATTCTCCCTCCTAGGTGGGAGGTAACAGAGAAACAGGAACAAGGATAGCTGAAACTGCTGGATTTTTCTAATATCCTGTCTCATTGTCTAAAGCAAGTAGCCTTACCCTCAGGATGAGCACAGAATTGACTCTGACATCCATTAAGATAACAAGAAAAGGAAGAAAAAGTAGGGAAATATTGGCTTCTAGAAGAAACTCAATATTTCTCTGTACTGTTTTTAGTTCTAAGGACCACTGTGGCAGTTAGAGTTTAAAACAATTCATTGTCTAAGTTCAAGGTAAGAGCAAAATGCTGACACAGTCTTATTTCTACAATGCAAAAGGGAGAAAACGTCCTCAGCTTCCCCTGCCACTCTCTCTTTATAAATAGTTTGAGAAAGCTGCATCCTTAATTTTGGCACACCTACACTAAAGAAAAACTTGAACTTGTGGTTGGCATGATCTGATTTATATGTAGGAGGTATATCAAGAGTCACACTATAAAGGGGAAGTTGCATATGAAAAAATGTGTCAGAGATATCAATCAGTGACTGTCTAGGAGAGTTTGAGGCACAAAACCTGAAAGTTCACTCTCTTTGTGTGCATGAGTATTTTAACAATTTGTTCTAAAGTTTTCTCATGCTCTAAAATCACCTGGATATTTACATGCAAATAAATGGAGCTGTATAGAGCTGGGTGACAAATTCCTATTAACACTACTCAGGCCTCTGTAAATTTTAAACAAATGCACAGATTGCCCCTTTCCAGCCTGAAAGTCTGCCCTATGTGACATGATGTTTCAGGCAAACCAATTCTCACCATTCTGAGTCAAATGTGTGCATTCTCTCTCTGTCTTCCCTTCAACTACTTTCTCCAACTCACCTGAAATTTTTCTTTGAGATATAGAAACCAGTGATGCACTTATAAGAGAGGAGAAGGGCTCTCTTGTGGGTTTTCAATACCTTTTCTAATTCTTCTCAGAGATCAGTTGATCTTTGGGGCTGTATAACTATGTACTCAAGTCTTTCTTGGCCATCTGTAACCTAAAGACTAGTCTAAGGGCCCAGGTACCTTGTCTATGTACAAGGACCCCACTCATTCCTTTTGGAAAGAGACTCATCTTAGACTGGGATCACTTAGATATCTATTGCATGCCCAGCAAAAGAAAACATCTAAGAAAAATCATGTCACTTATATTAACATATCATATTTCTGATATTGTCTAGAAAGTGCACGGCTTTTTCAAATTAATTATATTACTTGTTTGCCTGAACAAACTTCTGTAGTTATTTCACTGATCTGGAAATTTGGGCTCAGAGAAGTTGTTCTCTGCCTCATGTAACACTGCTGAAGGTGATAGGGCAGGGGTTCAGCCCAAAGTCTCCTAGAGTCAATCTTAGTTCTTTTCCCTCCTCTACCCTGGACAAATGTGTAAGTATGAAGACAACGAAGCCTGTCTTTTCAATTGGAAAGGTAGAAAATCACTCGCTTTTTCTCACCTCCTCAGTTTTCCTCTAATAATTTCATTAGCAAGAAATCGACTTTGAAGAATTTTCCAGTCTGCCAAGGCTTGTTACACTCCTCAGTATTCACATAGCACTACTATTTTCCTGTAAAACTGAATAACTATATTTAGTATGTTTGTTCATGGTGTGTTGGAGAGAAAAGAATGTCTGTCAATGTGTCAACATTGCCATAATTCTCTTGGGTCATAGCTGCTTAAACTCTCACATCTATAACTTGGCCATTTGTATCACTGTCTCCAGGGATTCTTGCAGCTAAAAAAAAAAGTATCACTTTAATTTTTATACCCAGCATGCAGATTGAGAGGTGGGTGGGTAATTTCCATCATCTAAGTGCTATTGCAAAAGGAACCAGTTCACTGGAAATTTCACACTTCTGTGGCACTTGGTTTCCCATGAGAAATATTTCAAAAAATCACACTTGTCCAGAGCCCTGTTCTAGAAACTGTGGTACCATCCTGTGGAATAGATTCTTCATGCCTGATCTTCCTGGGGTTGAAGTTACTCTAATTCCTTCGCATTCACTTGGTCGCCCCCTTCCCCATCTCCAACCAAGCAGAGAAGTTGGAACACTTAACATTTGTTTTCTTTGTTCCTGCCTTGTTTACTGGATTTTTAACTAAACCATTGAGTCCTGTCTTGGGATTTGGATTTCAATACTTAGTCTTGATTTGGGCACATCTGGGCCTCATCATGTAGTGAGAAAAGAAGCGTTCTGGTTTCTTGGGCAAATTGTTAGATAACAACACGGTATTAACTAAGTCTGTTAATTAATGGAAAGTCTAGGCTAAAAACACTGAAGAATAAAACTACACAGTATTATTCTTCATAGGTCTTTGCTTAAATGCAAAGACATTTTCTCATCTTTTTTCTTCTCAGAATATCTTAGAGATTCTTATTACAAGCATAGTTGGGTGGATACGTTAAGGCTGAGAAGGATAAAGTTGTATGAAATGTGAGCTAATTCCATGAAGATGATCTGCTTTCTATGAGTCTCTAAGATGCCCATTTCAGAAATTCTGAGGGTGTCTTTATTCCCATTGCTCAAAAAATACAGTAGATAAACTCTGTTTCAGAAAAGATTCACCTTCTTAAATCTTGATTTGACAAGGGAGGTTTGGAGGCTATGATAACCTAGAAAAGATTAGTGAAGTAACATAATTTTTTAATTCCCAAAGTAACAACATATTTTTAAAAGTCCCAAAGTCCCACAAATGGTCTAGTGTATTACAGTGCCTAAGTCAGTGTTAACAGGCTTGACAGGAGTTCAGAGAACTGGTACCTAATGAGGCCAGGGCTTACTTGGGAGGCCTTCTGTTAGGCCAGGTCATGCTGACCCAGATGATAATGTAAACAGGCAGAGAAAATGGGTCACTATGACTTACACATGCACCTTTGACATAATGCTGAATCATGGTTGTGTAACCGCCCACATGTGCACAATACTGTTGTATTATGTAAGCCTACACTGTACATCATGTGTGACTGTGGCATGATTGGACATTGATTTGGCAATCAGCCACTATTGTGTAAAAGCCTATAAGCCCCTCCATCAGCACTTGTGGCACGGAGGTGTGTACCCTGGAATAAAACATGTCAGAATTGCCTGTGGCTCCCCATGCATTCTTCAGTTTCTTGGTCTACCCCAAGCACTGGTCTGGTCTCTAACTGAAGAGCTTGGGTTCAATACCAACATCGACCCTAATGCCTTTCTGCAAAGAGCAGGACCCACAGTCATCTTGGGGAAGGCAGTAAAATTGGTTTAAGGGAAGAAGAGGGCAAAGAATCTTCAAAATGAGCAAATCAAAGGGGGACAGGCTGAAGGGAAGAAGAGAACTCAGCATCTGGATGAAGCTCTGAGCAAAACAGATGCATCCTGCTAGGCCACCAGCTGGATGGGTAGCTCATGTGGGTTCCCATCAGGGAGCCAGGATTGTGCAGAAAGAGACAGGAAGGCACAAAGGGCTCTGAAATAGAGGCATCAGCTGTTGCACTTGGTGGCTAAGAAGGTTGTTGGCAGGTCAGAAAGAACTCCAAGGAATCCCCCACTTCCCAGGAGACTGGTAACTCATGATCCCTTATAATAGGTAGGTTTGGAGTTGACCATTAAGATGCCAAAGCTCATCAGATCTACAGCATTTCAAGTCCCAGTTTAAAAGCATTGTTGTGGTATGAGTGCTCTGTCTTAGGACAGAGTCTGCAAGCCACATGCCATACACAAATAAGGAGCTAGCTTAGTGGCATAGGGCATGGAGAAGTAACTTTTCAGCAAAACCCTTACATCAGGGAGATAAAGGAGTCATGGCCCCTATGCTGCTAAGCTGTCTAATTGGCCCATGGGTGGCCTCTCTGAGCAGAAAAAATTGGACAACACTGGGCCTGTCCTTATCTCTCTGAACCCAAAAATGAGCCTTGACCTAAACTCAAAGCACCATCTCCCTGCCATTAACTGCCAACTACCACAGCTTTGCTAGAGCCAAATCTCACATGCATCCTTGGGAGAACTTAATTGCCTGCTCAGTGCTATTACTGTGATTAATGAGGGCAAACTTGCTCTCAGCAAAGCCTCATAAAAGGAGGGGGCAGCCACTTTCTAGAACGCAGGATCCAGGAACTCTGAATCCCCTCCGGGTCAAGCTTCAGCACATCATCCCACCACCCCATGCAGACATACACATGTGCACAAGCTCAGGCATGCTGCCTCTCTGGACCTGTGCATTCTCACCAGTAGCACAGGGCCTCTCCTCTCCCTCCTGCCGTCCCCATGTCCTCAGACCAACCCAGTCTGACTGATTGCCCTGCCATCGAGCACCTGGAGGTCCAGCCACTTAAGTGAGCCTTTTCTAGTCAAGGTGCATGGGGGAAGCAGAACTGGGACTCATTCAGAATAAACTTATCCTCTGCTTCCTTCTGATTTTTCTGATTTCTCTGGTGCTTTTACTTTCATGGCCTCAAAAAAGCATCTTTGTCAAAGTACATATCGCAGTACTAAGCCTGAGAAGGAGGCACTATGAGATGCCCTCCCTGGCAAGGACATAAATGGGGAGGGGCATGACAGAACTCCCATTTGTCTCTTAGGGACTAGCTCCCACCGTAAGGCTGAAAAGATCCTGCTGCTTCCACTGCGAGGCTCTCTTCCTGAGGACTGTGATTAACTGAGTGCTCTTAAACTCCACAGTGGAAACAGCTGGGTATGTTTCCAGGTGATTATTCTCAGCTTCGCTCTAGGGATCTTTACCTTTCTAGATATTAATTGCAGTCTGAGGAAAGTAGGACCACAGAAAGGATATAAGAAAACTAGAGGCTCAGGCAGGAGGCATTTGGAGCAGGAACCTGTGCTTGAGAGCAGGGTGACAGTGAGGGCCAGATCCTGGCATACCCGCCAGCCTGCCCCAGCCAGGATGGCCACTGGTGGAGGGCTGCTAGTTCCAAACTGAGCCCAGATGGGCACGACCAGGGCCACCTGAAGACTTTCGGTGAATAAGAGGTAATGGCTCACCCTTCTCCACAATCAAGTCAAAGAACATTCTTTTTTTCAAAACATTAAATTTGTATATTGGCAGAATTAAAATAGTTTCTTTCTAGATATTTTAATTGCAAAACTATGGGTAAATTAATTAAAACTCAGCCGTTTCTTTTTTCCTGGTAGGGCCGGTGCTTCTCCTTTGCCTTAAGTATATGCTTGGTCCATCTCTGGGGTGCTCATCAGTAAGTTGGCACCTGTGCACAGTTGTCCGGGTAATAAGTAGAGTCAGAAAGGCCATGAAGAATATGGAGCCCTGCAGCAGAGAATCTGGGGTTGGGGGGTGCCCGTAGATCCAGGTGGGAAGTTGCTACTCTCTGAGGAGGCCTCAGCCAGGGGCAGTATTTACAGTACCCTTTAGTGCCAGGGTCTCCAGGAGTGGAGTTGAGCAAACAGTTCAGAGGTAAGCAAAGGGGACTCAGGCTGAAGCCAAACCTAATAACAGGATATACTCAGGTAGGGAAAACAAGGTAAAGGCCCTCGGGGGGATAATGTCCCAGGAGTGATTGGTGACAAAGAAAAAGTAAGGTGTCCGTCAACAGAGGAATAGAATTTTAAAAGTATAATACATCAACACAATGGGCTGCTAATCTACTTTACCGAGAGGAAGATCCTGTTGTTTGCTACAACATGGGCAGTCCTGGAGGACACTCTGCTAAGTACAATAAGCCAGACACAGAAGGACAAATACTGCCTATGTTCTCTCATAAGTAGAATGATGGTCCTCAGAGGCTGAGGGAGATGAGAGATTTGTTCATCAAAGGGCGCAAAGTTTGGCGGACATGAGGAATAGGGTTTATTATCTATTACACAGCAGGGTGAATGTAGTCAATAATGATGTATTATATATTTCAAAATAACTGGGAGTAAATTTCGAATGTCTTGTCATAAAAACTGATAGTTATGCAAGGTGATGGGCATGTTAATTAGCTTGAATTAATCACTTCATGTTGGAAACATATATCAGAACATCATCTTGCACCCAATAGATATGTACAAGTATGATTTGTCAGTAAAATATAATATTTCCAGGCCCGGTGGCAAACACCTGTGATCCTAGTGACTTAAGAGGATCGCAAATTTGAGGTCAGAGGCAGCTTGTGCAATTTAGTGAGACACTATCTCAAAATAAAAAGGTTGTGGTGGTACAACTCAGTGGTAGAGCATTTGCCTAGCATGTGCAAGGGCCAGGGTTCAACCTCCTGGGTACTGAAAATGGAAATAAAATATAATAATGATAATGATGATGATGATGATGATGATAATAATAATAATAATAATAAAGGTAAAGAATAGAAGAGAGACTGGACATTTTCATAGAGTCCTAGATTGTGGATTTGACAGGGTGACTTTGTCAAGCCAGCCAACTGTGGGAACTGAAGCAGCACCAGGATCCTCGCCTCACTGAAGAACCACCAGAATGTTGAAGGATCAACAAGATTCAGGGGTAGGGGGCGGGCAACAATAGGAAAAGAAAGGTCTGTCTGCCAAGCAGGGAAGCAAACTGGGTTGGCACAAGACAGGGCCCCAACGATTATCCCAGCATTAAATCTTCCCTCGTCTGCCCCCACGCAAGATCAGGGCAACCACCACCACAATAACAAGAACACTTACAATGTGCCCAGCACTGGCCTCCTTTATTTACATCCATGAACTCTTTTGCATGTCCTCCTTGAAAAAGTTGCTCTGGCCTTCTTCATTTTAAATGTAAGGAAAACGAGACAGACCCATTACTATTGAAAGGTGAACCCAAGAACCAGACAAGCTGAGATCTTCCCTTCAGAATGGAGGAAAGAGAAGGCTGGGGACAATGGAGTGTACCCAAAAGGTCCTGAGAGTTTCCTTTGGGAGGCAGATCTGCTCTGCATGGAGTCTCTTTGCCTCCCCTGGTGATGAAGATTGGGAGCATGAGCCTGGCAGATACCCTGTGTAAAGGAAGACAGGCACTTAGGGGCCTGTTCAGAACCACACCCTCTCCATTAAAGTTTCTTTACTGCTGCAGGCCTGTACTTTGCTTTTTGAACTCTCAGGGGCTGCACGACAATGTTTAACACTCACATTTTTTCACACTTTTTTCTACACGCCCAACTATATGGCTAAGATCTGCTCATACTTTTGGTATTTTTCAAACGCAATCTCTTGCATTTGAAACAACCTCTTCATTTGTGCCTCTCTTTAGCATCACCTCATTGGACAGGTCGTCCTTGACAAAGACCTCACAAGAATTCTTGCCCCTCATTTTCTCTATTTCTTGACTGTGGTTTCTTTTCTTTTCCCTTTTTTAATATTTATTTATTTCTGTATGTGTGTATGTATGTATGTATGTATGTATGTATGTATGTATGTATGTATGTGTTTTTGAGACAGAGTCTCACTATATAGCCCAGCCTGGCTTGGATATTGCTATGTAGCCCAGGCTAGCCTTGAATTTGTCATCCTCCTACCTCAGCCGCTCCAATGCTGAGACCACAGGCATGAACCATCACACCTGGCTCCGTGATTTCCTTTCTTTTATGGAACTTAATCCATAAGGTTATATCACTTACTAGTTGTCTATGTTCATTTTCTATGGAAAAACCTGTAGTAGGCTGATTAAAGCCTCCCCTCGAAATGCCCAGGCCCTAATCTTCAGCATCTGCAAATTTGTTCCCCTACACAGCAAAAGAACTTTGCAGATGTGGTTAAATTAATCTTAAGACGTTGGTGTTATCCTGGAGTACACAAGTGGACGTGACAGATTCTCAAGGCCCATTGGCAGAGGGAGGCAGGAGATTCTTCAGTCAAGGGTGCTATGACAATGGAAGCAGAAGGAGAAGGTGCCATGTGATGTGGGACCATAAGCCAAGGAATGCAGGTGGTTTCTAGCAGCTGCAAGAGACAAAGAACAGATTCCCCAGGCCTGCCGATATCTGGATTGGACCCTGCAGTGCTCATTTCAGACTTGTACTCCAGAACTGTAAAGTCATAAACTTGTTTTGTTTTAAGTTAGTGGCAATTTGTGTTGCAGCAACTAGAAGCTAATGGAGAGTTTTCATATGCTTTATTCACTGTTGCATTCCTTGCTCCTAATTGAATTCCCCAGTACAAAGCAGAAAATAAAGGCATACTTATTGAATGAAGAATGAATGAGTCAAGAATGAGTGAATTCCTTACCTCCAATATAAGACCAAAATTTCTGAGGGTGGGATCCAGACCATGTCTGGCTTCATTTTCTTTTCAGCTCATGTACTTTATACAAAGTCATCATTCAAGAAAAAAATACTATTTGATATGGCGAATGCTGTTGTTGTTAGGTGCTGTCAAGTCGTGTCTGACTCATATTGACCCTCATAGGGTTTTCAATGGCTGATTGTTTTGGGATTGCTTTGGAAGTGGATTGCCACATGCTTTTTCCATTTTTGTGGTGCTGGGGATATGACTTGGGACTTTAGAGACTGCAGAGAAACACTCAACCAACTGAGTAAAATCCCAGCCTGATATGGTGAATAAGAGGTTCACAATAGTATTTCCAGACATCAACTTCCTGCGTGACTGCTGTGGACCATGCACCTTAGTAAGCATCAGAAATGCAAGACACCAAAGATCTGGAACTAATTGCTCAGTTGCTCATAGCGTAGTCAGAAGGGATTGAAACCAGCATTCCAAACTGTAAGAACTGGGAGCTAACTTTAATTGAGCATCTACTATGTAATAGGCATCATGCTGGGATACATTTTAATTGAATTCTTCAGAGCCTAGATAATGAGTCAAACATGCTGGATGTTTGTGTGAGGGTTTTCTTGTTGGATTAACATTTAAAATTGGTAGGATTGGAGTAAAATAGCTTGCCCTGTGGGTGGACCTCATCAAAGCAGCTGAAAGTATGAATAAAACAGAAGAATGACCTCTCCCAAGCAAGAAGGAGCCCCCCAGCCTTTAGCCTTCAAACACAACATCATCTCTTCCTGGGTCTCCAGTTTGCCAGACCATCTGCAGATTTTGGACTTGCCAAGTACCATAATCATGTGGGCCAATTTGATGAATATCTTATTGGTTTCCTTCCTCTAGAGAACCTTGATTAATACAAACACATCATATATTGCCTAGCTACACAGTTAAGCACTCCACGTGTTGTATCTCATTTAATGCCCACAACAATTTAGGTGTAATGATCTTCATTTCACAGAAGAGGAAATGGAGGATTAGGGACATAAAAACATCTTGCCAGAAGCATGATTCACACTCAGCTGTACCCACCATCTAAGACTGGACTTTCCAACCACAGTGCTGCCCCCACTCTGCCTGAAAGGCTGGCTCTGCAGCATGATAAAAGAATTGCAGAATCTTCCAAAGGATATAGGCTAAGGGTCAAAATTTATTGATGTTTCCAGTGTTCTTAGTATCTTCCCAGGCACATACAGATGCTCAATCAATACGTAATGCTGTAATTCATTGGATTGCACTAGACCACCTGGCTCTTCAGGATTATTAAAATGAGCTTCAGGAAGATGTCTTATATGAAGCAGAGGATGCTTTAAGCAGCACCTTCACCTTTTACCCTTGCATTTCATTTTCATTCACTCTGTGACCCATTTGCATCCCACTGCCATCACACAGATAGTGACTGTATTTGCTAAATTCCCTCTGATTTTCTCTTAAATATTCAGATTCACTGCATGCTGGTCCATCTCTCTCTACCGTTAGTAAGTATGAATAAGTAAACATACAATTTCTGTTTTCAAAAAGGAACTGCTACTGAATAATTTAGGGATTTACTATTTACAAATTGTTGTTAACATTTCTTTAGGCCAAACTAAAGCTTGGAATGAGCTAAACATGCCTGAATGCAATTACTCCCACTTCCAGGGAAGATGGAATAACGGAGATCTGCCCTCCACCTGAAACATCAAAAGTATCAACACATTGTGTAAGATAATGGACTAGATGCTGCCACCAGAAAAAGAAGGGCAGTGATCTAGGGCAGTGATCTTTCATAAATAGGAAATAAACTAGATGGCCCTAAAATTGCCCCAACATATTTCCGTGACAGAGTTTCCAAGTCACGAGGTGGGATGGGGAAGCCCAACTCCTTTCTTGGAGACTGAGTTAAGAGTCTAGGAATTCCAAAGTAGGTAGACTTTATAAAGTAGAGCACTGGGGAGGAGAGATCTGTGCAGTGACAGAATCTGGAGGTTGTCAGTGAGTCACTATGTTCACTCACCATATACCAGTGAGTACATGCTCAACAGAAAACCACTGAAGGATGAAAAATGAATGATTCAAAAAGATTAAAAGTGCTGGCCTTCACACAGAATATTTTGAAGACTTTTACTGAAATCAATTGAAAAATCTAGAAGAAATAGATAATTTATAGATATATATGACCTAACAATATTACACAAGAAGATATAGACAATCTTAGCAAATCAATAACAAGTAATCAGATTGATGGGGTACTAAAATGTTTCCCAACAAAGAAAAGCCCAGGACGGACAGATTCACTTCTGAATTTTACCTGACTTTTAAAGAAGAACTAACACCATTGCTCCTCAAACTAACTAATTAAATAGAAAATGAAGGAATGCTTCCAAATTCATTCTATCAAGCCAGCATTACCCTGATACCAAACCCAGATAAGAACACAACAAAAACTGAATACTATAGACCAATGTCACTGATGAACATAGATGCAAAAATCCTCAATAAAATACATGGGAACCTTATTTGTGATTAAACTTCATAGCTTTTAATCCAAATATTTTTTAAAAGAGAAACCACATAGTTTGAATATATAGCATGTGTCTAAAATTCTTAAGAAACATGAAATTTTGATGGTTAGCATAGAATGTATGTATACAAGTGGCTAAAAACGACCAAAATATGCATACAAAATAATACTTACAAATCAAATTCAGCAGCACATTAAAAAGATCGCACTCCATAATCAAGTTGTTTGCAATCCAGGCATACAAGGATGGTTCAACATATGCAAATCAATAAATGTAATATAGCACATATTAGAAACCAAGACATAAACTACATGATCATCTCAATAATACAGAAAAAGGCTTTGACAAAATTCAATATCAGTTCATGATAAAAGCCCTGAGAAAAGTGGAAATAAAAGGATTATACCTCAAAATATTAAAGGGTATATATGATAAACATGTATCCAATATTATACTGAATGGGGAAAACCTAAAAATATTTTTTCTAAAACTGAGAAGCAACAAGGATGTACATTTTCACTGCTTATATTCAATATAGTACTTGACAATTTAGCCAGAGCAATAAGATGAGAATAAAATAAAAAGGATATCAATAGTGAAAGAAGTCAAAGTATTCCCGCTTTCAGAAGATATTCTGTACTTAGAAGATGCTAAATACCACATCAATTTTTAAACCTGATAAACAAATTTGGTAAATAGCAGGATACAAAATGAACATATAAAATTTTGTAGCTCTTTTATACACTGGTAATACACTCATTGAGAAAAAAATCAAGAAATCAATTCCATTCATAGTAGCCTCAAACATACACACAAAACAAAACAAAATAAAAACCAAAAAAAACTAGGAAAAAACCTAACCAAGAAATGAAAATCTTTTACAACAAAAACTATAAACACTGAGGAACAAAATTAAAGACACTAGCAAACAGAAAGAATTTCCATTTTCATAGGTCATTAGGATTAATATAGTTAAAATAGCCATATTACAAAAAACAACCTATAGATTCAGTGTAATCCCTATCAAAAATGGCAATGATATTCTTTATAGATCTAGAAAAATGCTAAAGTCCATTTTGAAGCACAAAAGACCCAAATAGTGAAAACAATCCTGAATTATAGAATAATGCAGGAGGTATCACATACCTGATTTCAAATTAGACTATAGAGCTATAGTAACAAAACCAGTATGATACTTGCACAAAAACAGACATGTAGACCAATGGCCTAGAATAGAAAACCCAGAAATAAACCCACCCAGCCACAGCCATCTGATGATCAGCAAAGATGCCAAAAACATATGTTGGAGAAAACAGCCTCTTTAATAAATGATGCTGAGAAAATTTGATATCCACGTGTAGGAGATTGAAACTAGACCTCCCTCACACACACACTGTATAAAAATCAACTCAAAATGGATCAAACATCTTAATGTAAGTCCTAATGCTCTGAAACCAATAGAGAAAACATAAACACTTCAAAATATAGGCATAGGCAATAATTTCCTCAACAGAACTCTAAGAGCTAAGAAAATAACAGTAAAAACTGACAAATGGGATTACATCAAGCTAAGAAATTTCTGCATAACAAAGGAATACATCAACAGAGTAAAAAGACCTTCTACAGAATAGAAGAAAATTTTTTGCCAGTTATTCATCTGACAGGGAATTAATATCCAGAATACATAAAGAGCTCAAAAAATTAAACATCAAAACACCCCAAATACCAGTTAATTAATGGGCAGGTAAAGTAAACAGACACTTTCAAAAGAAGTACCAATGGCCAATAAGTATATGAAAAAACCAATCAACATCTTTAGCCACCAAGGAAACAGAAATCAAAACTGCATTTGAGATTCCATCTCACTCCATTTGGAATGGCTATCATGAAGAAAAAAAAAATGCTTGTGTGGATGCAGGAAAAAGAAACCCATATACACTGTTGATGGGAATGTAACTTAGTCCAGCCACTGTGGAAATTAGTATGAAATTTCCTTGAAAAACTGAAAATAGAACTACCATATGATGAGATAGCCCACTTTTGGGTATGTACTAAAGGAATCAAAGGCAGCATACATTAGAGATGCCTGCACACTCATGTTTATCACTACACTATTCAAAATAGCCAAGATATGGAACCAGCCTCAGTGCCTGTCAATGGATAAATGAATAAAGAAAATGTAATATATGTTCAGGGCTGGGATTTAGCTCAGTTGGTAGAGCGCTGCGCTGCAGTCTCTGAGGTCCTGAGTTCAATTCCCAGCACCACAAAAATGGGAGAAGGGCCTGCCAATCCACTCCCAAGGCAATCCCGAAACAGTAAGCCATTGAAAACCCTATGAGGGTCGCTATGAGTCAGATACAGACTCGACGGCACCTAACAACAACAACAACAACAACAATATATATTCACAGTGGAAGATTATCCAGGCATAAAAAAGAGTAACGTTATCTGCAGGAAAATGAATAGAATTAGAGATCATAATGTTAAATGAAATAATCCAGACTCAAAAGGACAATTATATGTTTTTTTCTTATATGTGGCATCTAAAATTAAAAGACATGAAAGTAAAAGGGAGATATTAGAGATGAGAAAGGGAATCAAGAGGAGAGAGAAGAGGAGATAAGAAAGAGTGAAAAAGGAATTGAATATGATCAAAGTACATTATGTATGAAAAATGTCTCAATAAAATCCATTCTTTTGTACTATTAACATACACTAATAATGAAACAATTTTTAAATCAAATGAAAAAACACCACTTACAAATGCATCAAAAATATACAACTTAGAGTTAAGTATGAGAAATTATATAGAAGACCTATATGGTGAAAATAATAAGATATTGCTGAAGGAAATTTAAAAAAACTAAATAAGTGGTAAGAGATATATTCATAGGTAAGAAAGATCAATATTGTTAGGATGTCCATTCTCCTTAAATTAACTAATAAACTCAATGTAATCTCAATCAAGATACAGAAGATTGTTTGAAACATAATTGATAAGCTGAATTTAAAATTCATATGGAAATTCAAAGGATCCAGAAAAGCTAAACCTATTTGAGAAAGAACAAAGTTGGAGACATCATGCTACCCAATTCAAAACATACAGTAAAGCTACAGCAATGAAGACTGCTTGGTATTGCTATAAAGACATAGATCAATAGAACAGAGAATCAGGAAACAGGCCTATATATACAGGGATGACTACTTGTCGATAAAGGTGCAAAGATAAGTCTATAGAGAACAGATAGTCTTTTCAACAGTCATGAAACAATTGGCTATCCATACATGAAAAAGTGGACTTCAATATCTATCTACTACCACATGTAAAATATAATTCAAAATTGATCATAATGTATGAGCTAAAACTATAAAACTCCTAGAAGGAATCAAAGGAGAAAACTTTTGTGATCTTGGCTTAGGATGATATTTTTAGACCCAACACCAAAACATGATCCAGAAGAGAACTATACAGAAAAGAGCAAATATAGCAAGATGGAGCATAAAGGCCTGCTTGAAACATCGGCCCTTGAATGGTGTCAAGGTTGGCCTTGACTTCAGGAGGGTTCTCACCATCCACAGCTAGCAAGAATAGCCCACTGAGCTCTTTCTAGAAAAAATATATGCTGAACACCTTTCCTTCTGAGAGTGTGGAATTTTGGCTTCGTGTTGGCATGAGGGTAGCTACATGACCAGTCCTCAGTAAAACCTAGGGACTAAGTGTCCTTTATAACAACATTGCCATAGTTAGATACTGCAAAAATTAAGTGCATCTTTTTTAACTTCATGATGAATGGAGTCTTGGAGGCTTATGCCCAATTCCTCTGGACTTTGTTCTATACATCTTTTCCTTGGCTGATCTTGCTTTGTGTCCTTTGGCTGTAATAAGTTTTAGCCACAAACATAATTTCATGCTGTGTCTTATGAGTTCTCCTAGAAAATCACCAAGTGAAGGTAGTCATGGGGATTCCTGAGAGAAGATGAAATCAATAAATTGGACTCTATCAAAATTGAAAACTTCTGTTCTCTAAAAGTTACTGTTAAAATATGGTTAGAGACAAGCTGCAGAAAAGTATGTATAGCTTAGAGTTGATAAAACACAGTTATCTTGAATCTATAAAGAACTGTTAAGACTCAAGGATAAACACAATTTATTAAATGAGCCAAAAGTTTGAATAAACATTTTACCAAAAACATGGATGGCTCATAAGTGCAGTAAAAGAGGATAGATATTATTAATGATTCATACAATTAAAGAATTTAATTTTACAAAATTAAATATAACTACACATATATTAATGGGAGAAGGATGTGGAGATCCATTCCCAAAAACATCCCCAAACAATCAGCCATTGAAAACCTTATGAGGGTTGCTATGAGTCAGACTCAACTCGACAGCACCTAACAACAACAACACAAATATTGTTCTTGTTGTGTTGTTGTTAGGTGCCATCTAGTCGTGTCTGACTCATAGTGACCCTCATAGGGTTTTCAATATCTGATTGTTTTGGTATTGCCTCAGGAGTGGATTGCCACATCCTTCTCCCATTTTTGCAGAGCTGGGAATCGAACCTGGGACTTCAGAGACTGCAGAGTGGTGCTCTACCAACTGAGCTAAATCCCAGCCCCTACACAAATATTGTTGTCGTTGTTGTTAGGTGCCGTCGAGTTGGTATCCAACTCATAGAGACCCTCATACGGTGCTGGGAATTGAACTTGAGGCCTCAGAGACTGCAGCACAGCACTCTACCCACTGAACTAAATCCCAGCCCACACAAATATTAGGATGACAAAAACAAACTGATCACATCAAGCACCAAACAACAGCCTGCAGAGAACTAAATTTTCATACACTATTGCTGGGAATATAAAATAAAATAGCCACTTTGGAAAACTTTGTTGTTGTTGTTAGGTGCCGTCGAGTCAGTATCCGACTCATAGTGACCCTCATAGGGTTTTCAATGGCAGAGTGCTTCGGGATTGCCTTGGGAGTGGATTGCCAGGTCCTTCTCCCATTTTTGTGGTGCTTGGCACCTCAGAGACTGCAGCGCAGTGCTCTACCAACTGAGCTAAATCCCAGCCCCTTGGAAAACTTTAGCATTCCTTAAAAAGCTGAACTTATATTTCCATATGATCTATGAACTCATTCCTATGTATTTACCCCAAATAAATGAAAGCCTAGGTCCATACAAATACTTGTACACAATGTTCATGGCAGATGCTTTTGCAACAGCCAAAATCTTGAAGCAACTCAAGCATCCATCAACAGATGAACAGAGAAATTCACATATCCACACAAGAAAATATAACAATAAAATGCAATACACTAATGGTACATGCTACAAACGTGGATTTATCCAAAAAATAGTTAATGAGTGAAAGAAGACAGGGAGAAAAGGGGTGAATATTGCATGATTCCATTTATACAAAGTCTGGGAAATGCAAACTGATGCATAAGACAGAAAGAAATGGTTTTCTGACACAAAGACAAGAGGAGCAGAAGCAAAAGATTAGGAAGGAGCAAGAGAAAACTAGGGCAATTATCTTTATTGTGGTTTTTAGGGTGAATATCTTAGTTGGAACTGCTTCACAGGTGTAGATATATATTAAAGCATCATATTGTGCAATTTAAATACATGCAGTGTATCAACTACCTCTCCTTGAAGATACCTGTAGAAGCATGAACACATGAATTTAATTACACTGACCATAAGACTTAATTTCACTAACAATTCAGTAGCATTGCATTCTCATGATACAAACTTTATAAGTTGTGGC
Source organism: Pedetes capensis (assembly GCA_007922755.1). Classification (NCBI taxonomy): domain Eukaryota; kingdom Metazoa; phylum Chordata; class Mammalia; order Rodentia; family Pedetidae; genus Pedetes; species Pedetes capensis. Next base: position 13,838 of record VMDO01012190.1, on the reverse strand, counting down.
CTCTTCATTCTGTACAGTATGTCCCTGTGACTACAAGTATAAGTGCACTGGAGACATCCAAGCCTGAAATGCCAGCCAGGCTCACTCCCCCACAGGCACACGCAGATTGTCATGGAATCTCTCATGCTCAGGCTTTCTGGCTCTCATCTCTTTTCTTTGCTTCGCAGTCCTCTCAAGGCCATGTTTAAAAGATGCACATTTATTGAGTTTCTTCTTCATAATAGCTCTATGTGAGACACAGCCAGGGATTGTAGGCAGAGTTCCAAGAAAAGTTTGAAATACAAAGGACAAAAAGTAGCAAACTGAACAAAAACAAGGCATAAATGAAAATAATGTATAAAGTATTAAGCTGCAGCACAGAAAGTCTGATACTGTTACCCATGCCCCTGCTGACACCCTGAAGCAACTGATAACACTGTTGCCTGCTAAATGTTAGAAGTCACAGAAGAGAATAATAAAATGCAATGGGCACTGGGGAGTATCAGGATGACCTACATGGCAATGAACATAAAGAAAAAGCCAGCAGTGAGAAGGATATAATAGGAAAATAATGAGACTAGCTTATCTTCCCTGATTCTTGGAGCACTGCTCTAGCTAACATTTTCTGCAATAAAAGCATACTTTTTTCCCCCTTCAGAAAACACATCCAAAACCTGAAATGAAAAATCTGTCAAGCATCTGGTTTTGCCATGGAGGGTAATCCACTAGGGAATGAAGAGCTGGCATATTGAGAAAGACATGCAATTTCTGGAGTCCTGAAGCTTAGTTTTTGTTACAGGCTGTCCTTTCTTAAAAGGACCTTGGAAAGGAAATTAGAAGAAATTGCTTCTTACATTCCAGAAAAGGACACTTTTCATAACTTCCAACTTGATGGAAAGCTAAGTGTTTACAGTTACTTCATTAGATAACCCTCTCAAAGTTTTTTTAACTTTGTAAAATATTTATTTTCTCTCCTATTCTTCTAGTTTCTATCTTTTCTATCCTTTTTTCTTTTCTTTTTTTTTTTCTTTTTCTTTATTTATTTTTGAGCTAAGGCTGGCCTTGAACTTTCTGGCCTCATGATCCTCCTGCCTTCACTTTCTGCATGCTGGGATTACATGCACACACCATTATGCCTAGCTCAGATTCTGTCTTTCCACTGAAATACATTTTTGTCCAAGAAATTGCATTGTGATAAGATTCCACCACCTCAGCCCCCAAGCTTTCTCCAAGCCTTTCTCCTTTGCACTTAGACAAAGAAACCTGAGGCTGGATGAGGCTCCCTTACATCTGAAATAAGGGCACATAGTAATCTCTGTCTTGTTCAACCCCTTGGTCCCATTATCACAACTGTACCCCATCTTGATCCTTTGTAACAGCAATGGCCTAGACTTGTTCTTGCTGTCCTCCACCAAAGGGAAGCCATCCCTGACCCTCACTGGTGAGCAGGAACAGGAACATGGCCACCAAGTGAAGACTTCTTTGCTTTCTACCATCCACTTGCACTTGCGACAGAGTCAATTCTGAGGTTATCTACTATGTGCTCATCTGGACTTCACGCATGTTCCTTGGGCCACTTTCATGCCTATTCTTTGACTGTTTCCTTCCTTCTGGACTGCTCATCTGTCAATTTGCACATCCTCCCAAGTTCTGCATTTGGGTCCCCACCAAGGGTCAGGTGTAGATCCAGTCCTGGTCCCTCCCAGGCTATATGTGCCCTACTGCACCAAAGTAGGTTACCTGTAGCTGGGCTGAGAGGTGATATTCATAAGATTCTTTGCTAACACCCCCAAATATTAACTTTTCCAGTTTCCTTTTACATTATGCAAGCATTCCCACAAACTGAGATGCACTTTTCTAACCTTTAAAAAAATTTAACTTGTTTACCTGAAATCAAATCACCAAATAATAGTCTCCAAAGACTTTGCTCTCTTCTACCCCTACTCAGTAGCTTTTCCTTCTCAAAAAGTTATTTTGCCTTTGACTCTTGGTTCATATATAGATAACTGTGAGATTGTATTTTTGGTCTTAGTCACTTAAGAGCTGGTGAGTTCATCATAATCCTTTGTAACCTGAATAACTACCACAATGAAAGTATGTTGTTGAAAGTGCTGCAATACTAGTAAAGATTCTAAATATATTGCCCAAAACTAAAAGGCCAATTACAGAGTCAAGAGAAATCAAGCGTATCCAGGACTGATAGTTTTGAAAATGCTGATCTAAATCATTTTGGCTAATAAATTTCACATTTAGCACGAGACTTTTTTTAAATCAGAAAATTCATGCAGAAAAAAATAAGGCAATGATATTTATGACCATAGTTTAGGTTAAACTAAGAGGTATTATATTACAAGTAGGTCAGGGACCCAGGAAAACCTGAACCTTCCTTTCAGCCCACTTTCCTTGCCTTAAATACCTAAGAGAAACATCTTCCCAGAAAATAACACAGAAAGCATTTGATATTTGTTGAGACCTAGGTCCTGACCTATAATGAGCCTGGCTTTTTGACATAGACCACAGAGCGGAGCAGCCCCTCTCTGCCTATGCTAAAGAATCCTACAAAGTTGGAAAGCCTGATTTACTATAGTTTCACCCCAGAGCCCATAACTGGCTCACAGTTCTCCCTACCATTCTGTAGGGGAGACACATTATCTAGCAAAAAGCAAGAGACCTGATAAAGGCCCATAGTACTTGCCATAAGCCTCCGTGAACTGGTTTCAGATCTTTCTCAAATAATTTAATTAGCATGTTTTGAGTAGTTATTCTGGAAAAGAGATCATTTAAAGACAGGCAACAACAACAACAACAACAAAAATACAGATGGCTGGGCTTTCTCTCAGAGTAGCAGCAACTAAAAGCCTATTTTATCCTGACTCTTGGACGGGATTATAGCCAGAAGTCAAGCATGAGACTATGTAGATCTTTAGAAGTTCGATTACTGGGATTTTGGCCTTAAGCAATGTCCTAGGATCTGAGCAATCCAGAAGAGCATCCTGTAAGGGTAGAGTAAGGTTGGCAGTAGCAGCTATGAGCTTCCCTTGGCCAACAGTGTGTTTATCTTGTTTCCAGTTGTTCCTGCCCATAGCTGGGCAAATCACAAGAGCTATACATGATAATGTGAGATACGATTGCCATAATAATCATTGGTTAAAGACTTTCCATTGCCTCAGTTCATCAGCAGTTCCATTAGCATGGAACACCTAGATTTTCAGCTCTATGCTAGTTCTGCTAAAATGACCAAATACAGAACTTGGCCGCAAATAGTATTTGCCAAATTGTCTTCCCTTGGCCTGTAGTTTGTTGTTGTTAGGTAGTGGATACCACATCACATGCTCAAATCACATTCAGTAAGAAATTTGCCTGGTTAGAAACCATCATGTTGCCAAGTACTCAAGGTCACACAGGTATTAAAACTTGGATAAAGTTGGTACATAAGAACTCTAAGAAAAAAAAGTTTAGGTGTAGATTACAGTAAGGGTTTTTTTCCATATGTAAGATCGAAGAAATTTTAAATAAGAAAAAATGTTGAAGTTGTATATATTTTTAAATTATAGATGGAGCTGGGCATATTGGCACATGCCTCTAATCCTAGTGACTTGGGAGGTGGAAGCAGGAGGATTATAAATTCAAGGCCAGAGGCAGCCTGCATAACTTAGTGAGACCCTACCTCAAAAAAAAAAAAAAAAAAAAAAGAACTAGAGGTGTAGCTCAGTGGTAGAGCACTTGCAAAGTATGTGTAAAGCCCTGGGTTCAATCCCTAAGTATTGTAATAAACAAACAAACAAACAAACAAATAAGCAAATAAATCATAGAAAAATTGTCTTCTTGCTGAGATATATTTTTAAGGGGCAACATGGTCCCAAGTCAAAACAAAAATGGAATCTACAGAGGGCCAGTCAAAACCAGGGAACTCTCCAGTAATGTTGAAAGGTCTCCAGCCTTATCTGGCAGTGAGCCTCAATAATTTTCAGTTGGCCAACTCAACCATACTAAATGCTCAAGGCAGTCTGACAAGATGTTAGCCATTGGGATGGGTAACTCCCTGGCACAGTGCCTTGTCCTGAGTCAGGCATCACGTAGCCTTGTGAACAATAGGTGACTCCACATACTCTGAGGTATGACGTCCACCCCTTCTTCTTGTGTTTTATAGTGGATGGCCAAATTTCTCCTATATATAAATTACATCATGCTTCTTTCTCTACCTCTTTGATCTTCAGCCACACTAGACTTTTAGCTCCTCAGAGAAAACCAGGGCCTTCTTTTGCACACATTGCTGCATATCACCTTAGTTTTCAATAAAGACAACACTTGTTGAAGGATGGATCCCATAGATTCACAGGCCACCTTAAGTCCTGCTATGTCATGCCCCCCTAAAACATGTCTCTTCATTGCAATCATGAACCTGCATAAAATCCAACTTCCCCACCAGACCAGAGGTTCTATAAAAGCCAACAATCATGCTAGTGTTTGTTATCTCTCTATCAAGGTTCCTAGTGTGAGGCCAGTCACATAGTATTTGCTTAATAAATTTTGAATAATAGATGGATTCATAATCAGGAATGTTACATACAATAGAAACCGCATATGAGACAGAGAAGGTAAGAACTTGTTTTTGACTTCTGGAGACCAGCATCACAACTGGACAAAGGTCTATTTATCCTTAAATCTGAAATAAAAAATTCCATCAGTTTTGAATGACTCTCCAATCTGACCATCTCAAGTGCAATTTCTACGTTGGTATCTAGCTAGACTGTATCAGGTAGATTCAAATTCATAAATGTGTGCTAAAGAAGAAAGAGCAGTGAACATAAAAAAAGAAAAAGTCAGCCTTCATTTCTTAGTAGTGTGACCTGGAGGAAGCCATCTGACCTCTCTGAATTCAGTTAATCACTTGTAAAAAGATAATAATGATTCCTCAATTGGGCTATATGAAAGAATGTTCTAAATTATAAAAGGCTGGGCACATGTAAGAAATTGTCCTCATGATGAATTTCAGATGGAAAAGCACACAATCAGGATTAGGACGCCCAAACAAGTTCTTCCTGCAACTGGACAAGAAAATAGCAGAGCCAGAGACTGTGAACACACTGCCTAGGGGCTTCCCAGCAGGCTGGCCCCCTGGACAGATGGTACTACCACTGCTGCCAAAGGGAAGGCTGGATGTGGATTTTATTTAAATAGATTTCATTCCATCATATTGCCTCATGACAAAAATACTCTCCCTGAATTCATTATGAAGTTCCACAATATCTAAGAGCCACTGAAGCACAGACCCAGGCTAAATGCATTTGGGCTCATTCATGGGGATGGCCCAATGCTTATAATCCAACCACTGCCTTCTGGGAGGCTAAACTGACACATTTGAATGTTAAAGGAAAATGGCCCCACAGAAAACCACCATAAAGCAGTGCTATGGTGCCCAGAAAGGTCTTGACTCTGCTGCAATTAAGGACCCACTACTAGAAACAGGAAGGCTGAGACGAGGAGCCCACTCTAGGCCAAGCCAGATGGCGCAATAGACTGGGAGATCACCAGAGTCATCACCTGGCCAGCTTGGTTGTCTTAAAGATCTCACTCATTATAAGCTCTGAGGTTTTGCAGCAGTGATAGGCATGTGGGAGAAGAGACACGTGTAGGCAGAACGAGAAGAAGCTCCACTCTGAGAAGGTGCCGTATGGGCCCAAGGTAGCAAGCACTGGGAAGAAGTACAGATGCAGCAGTGGTTGTGGTCTGCAAGGGTTTACTCAGAGAGGAGCTATATCCTGTCTGAGTCTGTAAGGTACTGAGGGGCCCTTGCAGTGAGAAGAGAGTCTGGGATGAAGTGATTTCTGTCACCATGGGTCTCTGCCAATCTAAAGCTGACTAATAGAGTGGACTTGCCATGAGTACCAACCCTGCCAAGAAACCCGTAGAAAAGGAGCTGCCAGTGGACAATAAGATGCCACCTGGTCTGAGCTATTCTCCCAGGTTTTGAGTGGGTCTGAGCCAAGAGACCTGTGCACTCCACTCATCAAGGAATCCAGTGACTAGGTGCCCCTAAGCCCTGGTTTTTGCTGTCTGCTAATTGCTTCCTATATTCCTTACCTGCCTAATGAAATAAGACATCAAAGAAGCCCAAAGCCCACTCAGATCTGCTCATGTCTCTGCCTTTGAAGAGATTAGCACTTAAGTCAGACACTAATGATCTAGCTGTTACCAAATGTACAAGTGGAATGCAAATGATTCACATTCACATATGTGCGAGCCACCCCGAAGACCTCGGACAAATTCACTCTCCTGCCTGTGTATTTGTTAGCAAAGAAACATCAGGGGAAGAGGCTGTTTAGCTTTCAGAAGTAAATCCTCTAGTGATGATGGGAACTAAAGTGTCAGTTTTTGAAAAATGGATATTTGTGTAAGGAGGTCCTATGGGATCAACCCTCCGTGTTTTGCATATGGTTTCAGAAGGGAGGAATCTTTGTTGACATTCTGCAAAGATTCTAGCAAAACCCAGCCAGGATCCCCAACTTTCTGCAAATCCTCCTAATGAATCCCTAGGCAAAAGAGAACAAAGTTATGTGGTATTCCCCAAGCAGGCTCAGGCCAAAACATTGACTATGTCTTGGGATATAGAACTAAAATATCCCCCTGTGCTATACACATTTGTTATTTTTCTGGCTTGCTTGGGAGGATTTATTCTCCTGAATTAGGTGACTAAGGCTTTGGGATTCTTGCAAGAAGCTACTTTTTCCTGGCTAGTGCTTTACCCATAAGATAAAATGAGACAGCTGAACTGAAAGGGGGTGAGGGCTCTTCCAAACTGTACTCAGAGACCAATTTTGCTCTGAGGCCTCATACAAAGTTTGAACTGCAGGCAACAAGAACAAGTCATGGGTTGAAAAGTGTCACAAGCCTGAGAGTTTTAACCCTCTCCTCATCCTTAGTTGACACACACACACTAATAAAAAATGCTTTGTGGTCTTCAGTTTCTTGTTCTGATAGCTTCTATTATTTGCTTTCTAAAAATGTTCATGCAGCATTGTTATTATTCAACTAAGGTTACATTCTAGAGTATGCCATGCTGGACTATTTTTAATATACATTGTAGAACATTATTACACTGCTTTTTAAAAGTAAAAAAATTAAAGTTGTGTGAATATGTAATGCACCAGAAACCACTGTGGCAATTGTTGTTGTTAGGTGCCGTCGAATTGGTATCCGACTCATAGCGACCCTACATACAACAGGGGAAACACTATTGTCAGTGGTTCTCTGCTGTTCATAGGGTTTTCAATGGAGGATTGATTTTGGGAGTGGGTTGCCAGGTCCTTCTCCCAAGCCTACAGCACCTGGTGTTCCCAGGCGGTCTCCCATCCAAGCACTAACCAGGCCCACCCTGCTTAGCTTCTGAGATCTGATGGGATCCGATGCCACAGGGCTATGGCTGCAGGCACTGTGGCAATTAGGACCATCCATAAAAGGAATTACAGTGCCCCTTTCCCTTATTCTTTCAGAGGTTTATTTCTTATTAAATTGTTTCCCCAATTACCTCTGTCCTCAAAATAAAATAAAATGAAACAAACCAACTACTTGAGAATTTTACTCTTAAGTGCTTTTGTTTGTTTCTTTTCTTTTCTTTTCTTTTCTTTTCCAATGCCGACGATCAAAACCAGGGTCTTACATAAGCTAGGATCATCTTAGCAAATTTCTACTATACAATACATTATTACCAACTATAGTTAACTATAGTTACCATGTTATATATTATATCTCTAGCACTTGTTCGTGTTATAACTGAAAGCTTGTCCTCTTAACAGTGTCTCCATTTCCTCCACCCCCACTACTCTAGTCTCTATTTTGCAGATTTTTTGCCATATTTTTTAATAATTGATACATAATAAGCATACTTATTCATGAAGTGTCAATACATGTATATATTGTAAAATGATCAAATAAAGATAATTATATATTCATTGACTCAAAAATGTCATTTCTTTGAGGTGACAACAATTTTTTAAAGAGGACATAGGAATGGTCAGTAGGTATATGAAAAGATATCAGCATAACTAGGCCTCAGGCCAATGCAACTCAAAATCACAATGAGCTATTTCTTCACACCCACCAGGACATAGATGCCCCCTCCTGTACACACACACACACACACACACACACACACACACACACACTCACCCACTTGCATGCATATATATATATATATATACATATATATATATATACACGATATGTATATATGCGCATGTGTGCATGTACATATACAAAACAGGTGTTTCAGTGAGTGTGTGAAAAACCTAGAGTCCTTGTGCATACTTGGTAGGAAAGTAAAATGGTGCAAATGCTGTGGAAAACAGTATGAAATTTCCTCAAGAAATTAAAAATAGATGTACCATGTAAGACAGCAATCTCACTTCTGGGTATTTATCCAAAAGACCTGAAATCAAAGTCTCAAAGAGATATTTGCAATCCCATGTTCATTACAATATTATTCACAATAGTCAAAAGGGGGACCAATCTAAATGTCCATCGATGCATAACTGGGTAAAGAAAATATGGTAGATACATGTGATGTGAATCTATACACATCATTAAAAAGAAAATCTTATCATGTGATATGAAATGGATGAACCTTGAGGAAATTATGCTAGGTGAAACAAGCCAGCCATATGGGGAAAATACTGCATGATTTCATTTATGTAATCAATGTAATATAGCCAAACTCATAGAAGCAGAAAATAGAATGATGGTGGCCAGGGGCAAGGGGAGGGGAAAATTAAGATACAGAGTTCACCCATGCAAATTGAAAAATGTTCTAGATATCTGCTGCACAATGTGCATACAGTTAACAATATTATACTGTATGCCTAAAAGTTTAAGAGGGTCATCTTGGCACCATGGTGCATGTCTGTAGTCTCAGCTACTACTCAGGTGACTGAAGTAGGATGATTTTGAGTTTGATGCCTGTCTAGCATCAAAAAAAATTTTTTTTGAATGGTAGATTTCATGTTATATGGTTTTTTTGCCATAGTAATAAATAAAAGGAGATGCAGGAAGGTCACTATTTTTATAGCTTCAGTCTGCATCCAGTGAGAATCACAAGGCCTCACTGGCAATCAGGTTTGATTGTATGAGCAGCATTAAGACACAAACAATTCTCCTTATTATCTCAGCTCCATTCAATCAAAATAATGGCCTTGGTCCTACCATGTGTCCCAGCCATTTGCAATCAAGGCACAGTATCCTACCATCTCACTAGCTCTGGAGACTGATATTGCTGTGCTGAGTTTCCTGTCTATGATGCCTGGAAAGAGCTCAATGTACCAATTTGCTCATTTAGCTTGAATAGCCTTCCTCACACAATATTCTCCAATTAACCCTTCACTGATTGAGATGTTAAAAGATATACTTGGATTTCTGATTTCAAAATTGCTGGTTCAACATACACTGAGGACTCTCCTGCCTTACACTAAATTAATAAAAATTAATTTTTAAAAAGCTCAGTCCATTAAATAAGATCCATGCAACACCTACAGGCTAGGGTTTAGCTCAGTTGGTAAAGTGCTGCTCTGCACTCTCTGAGGCCCTGCAATGTATCCCCAGCAGGGCAAAAATAGGAGAAGAAGCTGGAAGCCCATTCCTGGAACAATTCTCAAATAATCAGCCATTGAAAACCCTATGAGGGTCACTATAATTTGGACCTGATATGATGGCACCTAACAACAATGACAACAACAACAATAAATGGTATCATAATGTGGTTTGCCTGCAACCATACCACTGTGGCATCTGATCCCATCAGATCTCAGAAGTTAAGCAAGACTTGGTTAGTTCTTGGATGGGAGACCACCTAGGAATACTGAGTGCTGTAGGTCTGGGAGGAGGACCCAGCCCCCCATTCCTGAAACAATCAAACATTCAAACCCTATGAATAGCAGAGAAACACTGACAATAGAGTGCCAGGCATGGCACAGTGTTGAGGAGTGTTTCATCTGTTATACATTGGGCTGCTATGAGTCAGACCTGACTTGAGAGCACCTAACAACAACAACAACAACAACAACAACAACAACAACAACATGCAAACTCCAAACAAACAGAAACAAGCAAAGAGAAAATTTTAGTGGATGAGAAAATGAAGAATCATAGAAAAAGAAGTCAGTCAAACTGAAGAAAAACCAGAGTGAAGGTAGGACACTTAAAAAGGTCAAATCACAAAAGTGAGGGCAGTATTGAATGATAGTGCCCATGCCTGGCAGTGGACACTAGCAAATCACAAAGGAATGGCATCATTAGTTGGAGGACCATTGGGCAAGATTCCACCCTATGTGTCTTTGCTGTCCTTCCTCTGTTCTCTGTACTGTGTCTATCTTTGCAGGGGGGAGTGTGATTTGCTAGCAAAAGGCAGACAGATAAGCCGGACCCTGGAGATCTGGGGGTACCTAATAGGATGAGAGAAAAGATGTATCCAAATCAGTTGTCAAATACATACATACATATATATATATATATATATATATATATATATATATATATATATATATATATATATGTTGTTGTTATTGTTAGGTGCCGTCAAGTCAGGATCTGACTCATAGCGACCCTCATAGGGTTTTCAATGGCTGACTGTTTCGGGATTGCCTTGGGAGTGGATTGCCAGGCCCTTCTCCCATTTATGTGGTGCTGGGAATTGAACTCAGGACCTCCAAGACTGCAGCACAGCACTCTACCAACTGAGCTTAATCCCAGCCCACATATATATATATATATATATATATATATATATATATATATATATATATGGGTCCTTCTCCCAAGATTACGCACCAGATATTCCCAGGTGACCTCCCATCTAAATACTAACCAGGCCTGACCCTGCTTAGCTTCAGAGATCAGATGAGATTAGATGCCAGGGTGGTATGGCAGGTCTGCTTTATTTCGCTTAATAATGATGACCTCTAGTTCCATCCATTTTCCCACAAATGCCATAATTTCATCATACTAAATAGTATATATATACATTTTCCTTATCCATTCATCTGTTGATAGACCCTAAGTTGATTCTATGTCTTGTATATTCTGAACAGCGCCACAGTACACATGGATGAGCAGTGATCTCTATGGTATTGTTGACTTATAGTCGTTCAGATATATACCCAGAAATGGTGTAGGCAGGTCACATGGTAGTTCTGTTTTTACTTTTTTGAGGAACTGTCATATTTATTTCCATAGTGGCTGTACCAATATACATTTCCATCAGACCTGTAGTAGTCCTTTCTCCTTGCATCATTGCCAGCATTTGTTATTATTTGTTTTGTTGATGGCAGCCATTCTGACTGGGGTGAGATGGTATCTCAGTATAGTTTTGAGTTACATTTCTCTGATGACTAAGAATGTTGCACATTTTTTTCATATGATTGTTGGCCATTTGTTTTTCTTTTGAGAAGTCTCTGTTTAGTTCTTTTGCTCATTTTTTGATGGGATACTCTCCTTTTTTGGTGTTTAATTTTTTGAGCTCTTTATATTTCTAGGTACTAATCACCTGTCATATATAGAGCTGGGAAAGATTTTCTCTCATTCTGTAGGCTGTCTCTTCACTCCAATAATTGTGTCCTTTCCTGTGAAAAAAACTTTAAGATTATGTAATCCCACTTGTCAATCCTTGCTACTGTTTCCTGTGCTATTGGGGTCCTTTTCAGAAAGTCCTTGTCTGTACTTATGTCTTGATATGTTTTCTGCTAGCAGTTTCAAAGTTTCAGATCTAACCTTAAGGTCTTTGATCCATCTTGACCTGAATTTATAGAATGTGTGAGAGGGATCTAGTTTCAATCTTCTATGTGAGCATAGCCAGTTCTCCCAGCACCATTTATTGAAAAGGCTATCTTTTCTCCAACTTATACTTTTGACACCTTTGTTGCACATCAGGTAGCTAGAGCTAAATGGTTTTATTTCTGCATCCTCTATTCTATCCCATGGGTCCACATGTCTATTTTTGTGCCAGTACCATGAAGTTTTTGTCACTATGTATGTGTCATATAATTTAAAATCAAGTATTGTGATACCCTCTGCATTGCTCTTTCTGCTCAGGATTGCTTTAGCAATTCAGGGTCTTTTGTGCATCTATATGAAGTTTAGGATTGCTTTTTCTAGTCCTGTAAAGAATTTAATTGGAATTTTTATGGGGATTTTGCTAAACCCATAGATTGCTTTAATGATACAATCATTTTCACAATACTAATTCTTCCAATCCATGAGCATGAGAGCCCTTTCCATCTTCTAATATCTTCTTCAATTTCTTTCTTCAGTGTTTTCAAGTTTTCATTGTAGAGGTCTTTCACCATCTTGGTTAAGTTTATTCCTAGATATTTTATTCTTTTTGAAGCTATTTTGAGTGGAATTGTTTTCCTAATTTTTTTTTCTCAGCCTGGTTGATATTGGTATATAGAAAAACTACTGATTTTCATGTTGATATTGTACCCTGCTATTTTGCTGAAAGTGTTTATTAGCACTAAGAGTTTTATGGTGATGTTTTTAGGGTCTTTTAAATATAGGATCATATCATCTGTGGATAGGAATAATTTGACTTCTTCCTTTCTTGTTTGTATCATTTTTATTTCTTTTTCTTGCCTTATTGCTGTGGCTGAGAGTTCAACTACCATATTGAATAGCAGCGGAGAAAGTGGACACACTTGTCTCATTTCTGATTTAGAGGAAATGCTTTCAGTTTTTCCCCATTTAGTATGATGTTGGCTATAGGTTTTTCATATGGTGCCTTTATTTTATTGAGGTATGTTCCCTCAATTCCTAGTTTCTTCTGGGTTGTTTAGGAGATTTTTGTTTGTTTGTTTGTAGTGCTGGTGACTTGAGCCCAGGACCTCAGGCATGCTTTTTGCAAGTACTCAACCATTGAGCCATACCCCTATTCCATTTTTCACTTTGCATTTTGAGATAAGATCTCTCTAAGTTGCACAGGCTGCCTCTAGCCTCAAACTTGCGATCCTCCTGACTCTGCCTCCTGATTCACTTGGATTAAAAGCATGCACCATCATTCCTGGCTTAAGAGTTTTAAACATGAAAGGATGTTGACTATTGTCAAAGACTTTTTCTGCATCTATTGATGTGATCATGTGATTTCTGTCTCTGAGTTTATTTATATATATTGACTTGTATATGTTGAGCCATGCTTGCAACCTTAGAATGAAACCAACTTGACCATAGTGTATGATCTTTTTAATGTGTTGTTAAAAAAAATTTGCAAGTACTTTTAAGAATTTTTGCATCTATGTTCACCAGTCTATAGTTTTCCTTTTTTGTTGTTTCCACATGTAGTTTTGGTAGCAGGGTAACACTGGCTTAATAGAGTATGTGTGGTAGTGTTCTTTATATTTCCATATTATGGCATAGTTTGAGGAGCATTGGTGCTAATTCTTCTTAAAGGGCCTTGTACAATTCAGCAGTGAATCTATCAAGTCCTAGGCCTTTCTTTTTTGGAAGACTCTATTACTGTTTCAATCTTGCTGCTCATTATAAGTCTAAGTTGTTTAATTCCACTTGATTTAATATTGGCAGGTATATGTGTCTAGGAATTCATCCATCTCATCTAAGTTTTCTAGTTTCTTAGAATATAAGTTTTCATGTTGTTGTTGTTGTTAGGTGCCGTCGAGTCGGTTATCCGACTCATAGCGACCCTCTGTACAACAGGGGAAACACTATTGTCAGTGCTTCTCTGCTGTGCATAGGGTTTTCAATGGCAGATTGATTTTTGGGAGGGGGTTGCCAGGTCCTTCTCCCAAGCCTACAGCTTCTGGTGTTCCCAGGCAGTCTCCCATCCAGGTACTAACCAGGCCTGACCCTGCTTAGCTTCTGAG
>VMDO01012189.1:0-63360 GCA_007922755.1 Pedetes capensis | reverse complement strand
ATTTCGAATAGTATTTTGCAAGATTCTGGGTTCTGTTAAAATCTAGAAATTATTGAATTTTATTGTCTTAACCTGCAATCAAGGTAGTTAGGCTGAGCCTGTTTTGCCTCTGCCTCCATGGTTGGTGGCTAGGATGTCAGTCCAGGTTCCGGAGTCTTTGCTGTGTTCTTGGGATGTGCACTTCTACCATCTAGACGCTCGCTGGGATCGAGTCTATGGTTTATCTTGAGGTCTTGCTCTAGCCTTTGCCATCTGGTTGTGCCCCAGCCATGTGCAGCGCAGGAGGAAATGTCAGGGTACCGAAAGCTCATACACAGAAAACAAGGAAGCCCCCAAGGCACCTTTTCCTCTTTGGATTTTTCTCGACCTGAGCTTCCATAGTGACTTCCCCACTCCCCAGATGAGAAACTGGATTTTCTCTGGATTTTAGCCTCACAGGCTGTTAAGTGGGTTGGGATTTAGCTCAGTTGGTAGAGCGCTGCACTGCAGTCTCTGAGGTCCCAAGTTCGATTCCCAGCACCACAAAAATGGGAGAAGGACCTGGCAACCCACTCCCAAGACAATCCTGAAACAGTCAGCCATTGAAAACCCTATGATGGTCGCTATGAGTCGGATACCAACTGGACAGCACCTAACAACAACAAGGCTGTTAAGTGATTCCTCGAGCGTGGCACCACCTTTATGGCACAGTGGGAGAGAGAGAGAGGAAAACCAGGAAGTCTCTCCACATCCTCACATCACCTGGGCCCCTTTCTGAGACTTTCACAGAGAGGGGGCCTCGGGGGCTGAACTGCTGCAGGGGTGTGGGGCAAACTTGCTCCTGGGGCTGCCTGGAGAACGTGGCTGGGAGAGAACAGAGGGCAAAACTCACAAGGAGCAAATTGACCTCGCACTGTCTGACATGCAGGGGTTTAATTTGACAGCCCTGTGACTGGAAGACTGGTAGACACCTCCTGGGGGGTTTTCTTTCCGTGCCCATGTACTTTGGGCAACCTGACCCATCCTTGAACCGAAGCTGAGGGACGATGGAGGAAAGCACGGAAGCATGACACAACCCTCTGCCACTGCTAGGCCTGCGATGAAGAGCTATTCAAGTTTCCACTTCAGTTTAAAATGTCCCCGTCACTGTGGCATTTCCAGAGTCCTCAGGTAGGTTAGTTTTGTATCATGCCCAAAGATTTTAGTCGTGAGCAGACTGCACTTCATAAATTCCACCCAGTCAACACTGGAAATTTTTTTAATTTATATTTTATGTTTAAAAATTGCTTCAGAAAGCTTTCATTCAACTTTGCTTTTGAGTATATAAAGTATTCATATGCTGTTTTTGTTGTTGTTAGGTGCTATCAGAGTTGGTATCCGACTCATAGCGACCCTCATAGGGTTTTCAGTGGCTGACTGTTTTGGCATCGCCTTGGGAGTGGATTGCCAGGTCCTTCTCCCATTTTTGTGGTGCTGGGAATTGAACTCGGGACCTCAGAGACTGCAGCACAGTGCTCTACTAACTGAGCTAAGTATTTCTGTGTCTCACAAGAAAAACCACGTGTCTGTCAACATGTGCTGTGGGGTTTTGTGTGTTGCTGAGACACTGAAAGCTATGAGACCAGTATCTCAGATACCAGCAGGGCCACCCAGGGTGGACAGGTTTCAGCTAAGCTTCCAGACTAAAACAGACTAGGGAGAAAGATATGGCAGCCCACTCTGGAAACAATGACCCACTGAAAACTCTTACGAATGGCAGAGCAGCACTGACAAATATAGTGGCAGAAAATGAGCCTCTCAGGCTGGAAGGCATTCAAGAAATGACTGGGGAAGAGTTCCCTCCTCAAAGTAGAATTGACTTTAATGACAGGAATGGAGTAAAGCCCCTGGGACCTCCTTTTGCTGGTGTGGCTCCACTCAAAACAGGGAGGAACACAGTGACTGCAACTATGGGCACAAACATAAAAAGATCATGTGCGTTGCACAGTGTTGCATAGTGTGTTGTTCTGTCTTACATGTTGTTGTTGTTAGGTGCTGTCGAGTCAGCATCCAACTCATGGTGACCCTGTGTACAATAGGAGAAACACTATCTCGTGCTTCTCTGCTATTCATAGGGTTTTCAATGGCTGATGGGTTTTGAAAAGTGGATTGCCGAGTCCTTCTCCAAAGCCTACAGTATCCGGTGTTCCCAGGTGGTCTCCCATCCAAGTACTAACCAGGCCTGACTCTGCTTAGCTTCCGAGATCTGATGGCATCGGACACCAACGTGCTACGGCTGTAGGCTCTGTCTTACATAGGGTCACTATAATTCAGATCCGACTTTATAGCCTGTAACAACCACAATAACAAGTAGTAAAATCAACAAAACAGAGTTGCAATGGGTTGAACTGGGCGCTCCTCTAATTCCTGTGTTACATTCTACCCTCCTGTGCATTATGTTGTGACTGTATTTGTGTTTAGAGCCAGGGCCTTTAACTCCCTATTAAGTTAAAATCATTAAGTTAAAATGAGACCATTCAAATAGGCCATAGTGCAATCTCATTGGTATCCTTCCTATTCTTATAGGAAATTTGAGCACCCAGGGTATGAATGTCCAGGGAACAGACCATATAAAGGGGCATCTTGCAAGCCAAGGAGAGGGGCTTCTGGAGAACCAAACCTCCTGCCACTTTGGTCTTGGACTTCCGGCTTGCCGAACTGGGAGCCAATCATATTTCTGTTGTTTAACGCCACCCAGTCTCTGGTGCTTTGTCATAGCAGCTCTGCAAACTACTGCAAGAAGATTTTCCCCTATTTTTCTTGTCCATTCTCCATTTGTCCAGTATTTACTATTTACCTCTCTATGTGTGATTACTGGCCACAAAATTCTGCTCCTTATTTGCAGCAAGTCCTTAAGTAGGTATTTTTATTTATTTATTTATTTATTTATTTATTTGCGGTACTGGGGGTTGAACCCAGGGCCTCGTGCTTGCATGCTCTGCAAGTGCTGGACCACTAAGCTGCAACCCCAGCCAATTTTTTTATATTTTGAGTCAGGGTCTTGCTAAGTTATGCAGACCACCTCTGGTCTTGAACTTTCGATCCTCGTGCCTCTGCCTCCCAAGCTGCTGGGATTACAGGTGTGCGCCATGTGTCTTATTTTATAGATAAAATTTTATAGCCAATGATCAGTGTTACCTGGTGCTGTAGACTAAATATTTGTGTCCCCTCAAAATTCTTATGTTGAAATCCTAACCCCTAATGTGATGGTATTGGTAGATGGGACTCCAGGAGGTGATTAGCTCATGAAAGCAGACCCTCAAAAAAGGACCCAGAGGTTGATTGTCCCATCTGCCCTGCATGGACGCAACCTGAAGATGGCTGTCTGTGAATCAAGAAAGTGCCTTCCCCAGACGCTGCCTGCCGTGCCTCGATCATGAACATCCCACTCTCCAGAACTGTGAGCAGTTAATTTCTGTCGCCTATAAGCCACATATGGCAGAAGGACCTGGCAACCCACTCCCAAGGCAATCCTGAAACAGTCAGCCATTGAAAACCCTATGAGGGTCGCTATGAGTCAGATACCGACTCGATGGCACCTAACAACAACAACAACATAAGCCACATGGGGCTGGGATTTAGCTCAGTTGGTAGAGTGCTGTGCTGCAGTCTCTGAGGTCCCAAGTTCAATTCCCAGCACAGCAAAAATGGGAGAAGGACCTGGCAATCCACTCCCAAGGCGATGCCAAAATAGCCATTGAAAACCCTATGAGGGTCACCATGAGTCGGACACGACTCGACGGCACCTAACAACAACAACAATAAGCCATGTGGTGCATAGCATTCTGTCACAGCCCCTGAACAGATGAAGACAGCTATCCTCCAGCACGTGCTGCCCAGCCCTAACGCTTCCCGCTGCATCGCACTAAGTCAACCCCGGTGCAAACACAGAGAAGGCAAAAATGCACAGGCCTGAGATCCGCCAGGTTCCCGTTACCCTGCAGCTCAGAAGCTGAGGAATAATGAAAAACAAAAATGTCATTTTAATTCACCAACCTGCATTGTAAAAACGATTGTTCCCGCCGTCGGGTGTCACAGATCCCTTCCTGGAAAATTTTGACAGACTCCAAGCCCCATTCAGAGGCGTGAAGGGTTCTCAGTGGGGCCTTGTTATTCTGCAGATTAATAGAAAGGCGGTTCGCACAATACAATGCGACTTGATTTTGTATGGCGCCCCATTCAAGTCAGGACCCCAGCGGAAGCTCACGCATCCTGTTTTTAATCATCTTTGAGTGATTTAATTTCAAACACATAACCACTTTTGCCTAATGTAACCTGCATTTGGAGCAAGATTCCTCCTTGCCAACGGAGTGAGAGGGTGACAAGGGTTTTATTCTAACGTGGACTCAATGGGCCACCTTTGGCCTCTGATGAAGGGGTATACATACCACCTAGGGGAGGGTGCATGACAGGTGGCATGGATTTTCCATTCGTTCCCCCCCCTGAATGAAGTGCTTATGTGCTAAAATCATAGTATTGAATAACAACAAAAACTATCAAAAAATGGCTTAATTTTTCCCTCTTTCTGCGACAATACAAATTATTTACCCAATGAAGAGAGAAAGAGGGCTTGCTAAGGTTGAGCACCAGCGAGGGGGATTCTGGGTCTTGCTCTTGGCACTGCTGGCCAACTGACCAGCTTGGTGACCTTGGACAAGTCCCTTCTCTTGTCTTACATTTTGATTCCACGCTCTGGAGAGGCAAAACGGTCCACGTCTGCATGAGCTGCTCTCTTGCCATGTATGTATGTATGTATTTATTTATTTATTTAATTTTTTTTTTTTTTGCGGTCCTGGGGGTTGAACCCAGGGCCTCGTGCTTGCATGCTCTGCAAGTGCTGCACCACTGAGCTCCGCCCTCAGCCCATTTTTTTTTTTTTTTCACTTTTTGAGACAGGGTCTCGCTAACTTACACAGACTGCCCCTGGTCTCGAACTTGCGATCCTCCCGCCTCCACCTCCCAAGCTGCTTGGATTACAGGCATGTGCCACCTCGCCTGGCTCTTCCCGTTTATTGACACAGGCTCCCGCTAGCCTCCTTCTTCTCAACGACGCCTAGTCTCTGCGTGCTTAGGAGAATTGGCTGATGCGCATCCTGGCTGGACTGGGAAACTCTCAGGAAGGCTCTGTTGCACAGGCCTGTGTGAGTTCATCACAGTGTTTGGGGGCCAAGGGGTGAGAGTGCACCTGGGCAGAATGATAGGGTTTACCCGAAGGACTGACATCAACATTGAGAATAGAGAAGGGAGCTCTTTACCTTGATAGTCATGTACAGATGATTGTCAAAGACTGAATGGGTAATGGCAAGGCAGCCTACTCCCGTGTAGAAATTCCTGACAAGGTAGGGCAAGAATCACAGGGGAAGGGAGGGTGGGCAGCAGAGCTAGCCTTTGGCCTCAGCATATCCGGCTCCAGCATAAGCCTGCTCAGCTCCAGTGCTATTCTGTTTACAATCTAAGGTGGAACCTTATGCCTCCAGATCAATTTCCCAGGCCACTAACACCCCTGGGTTCCTGAGATGGCTCCATGTCAGCTGTCAGGAGAGGCAGGCCTCTGCAGGGAGCTGGGCAGCTGGTCCCGAGGCGGACAATGAGTGCCCGTAGGGTGTGCAGCGCGCTGCTCCTAGGTCATCAGACAAGAAGGACTTTGTATTATCCTACAGGAAGTCTGTGCTGCTTTATGACTGCCTCTGTCCTAATTCCCTACCATCCTGATAGGGGCTGGGGTTTAGTTCAGTTGGTAGAGCACTGCTCTACACTCTACGAGGACCCGAGCCTAGGTCAACTTGCCCTGGCAAGCACAGGACCTTGGAGAGGGCAGCCTATAGGCATAGGCAGTTATGGGCCACAGGCATACCTGGTCAACGTAATGCCAACACCAGGGTGCCCACAAATATTGTACCCATATGAGTCCAAGGACTTAAAGGACCTAAGGGTGGCCGTTAGGGAGGACAGGCCACACTTCCCATTGACGAAAACACTCCTTAACAGTCTCGCTGTTAGGGCAAACACTCCGCAGGATTGGAGGGACCTAACAAGGGCAGTCCTTCCAGGGCCCACTTTCATCCAGTGGGAAGCTCTATACCAGGATGAATGTAAGCAGCAAGCAGAGAGAAATGCCCGGACGGGGGTAGATATTGGAGCAGACTGCTTGTTAGGAGAAGGACCTATATTCTCAGCTGTTACAAGGCAAACAATGGGGCCGGCACAGTCATTTGACCAAGTAAGAATATGTGCCCAGAGAGGGTGGGAAAGGCTACCAAGAGAAGGGGCGACACCAAGTTTAGTGTCGCTCAGACACAGGCAAAATGAACCACTCGTGGACTTTGTTGACAGGGTCAATAAGAGTCTGGAGCATAAGGTTATTCACGAAGGAGCAAAAGCAGAATTGCTTAAGCACTTGGTGTGGGATGGCATGTCCAATGACTATAGGCAAGCCTACCAGGGCCTAAAGGATGGGACCCTGGAGGTTCAACCCCTAGCACTGCAAAGATGGGAGAAGGATGCGGCAATCCACTCTCATAGCAATCCAGGAACAATCAGCCAGTGAGAACCCCATGAGGGTCGCTAGGAGTCAGACTCCACTTGATGACACCTAACAACAACGACAACGACCACCCTAATTCTATCTCGGCAATGCTCTCCGATCGCTATGGAGCAGACACCAGGGGATGTGTGGATGGGGCTGTGCCCTTCAGTGACGCTCCTTGTCCCACGCCTGAATTACCAGATCCAAGAGAAGACTCTGGAGCTCTTGCTATCGCCGGCCCCTCCCTCTTGTTCCCAGGCTGTGCCTGCTGGTGGGGTCCTGGCTGGGATTCTGGCCCTCGAATGAAAACACCCACGCAAGGCCTGTGGCCATCCCTGTTGGTTCTTGTTTCACAGTCCTTGATCTCTGGCATTTTCTGTGGCCTCTGGCTCTAGCTCCATTCTGGCTCATTTCACTTCTGGCTGCTTGGAGTCTAATACCAAGCCTCTAAGCCGGGCTAAGCCTCTCAGAATCTGCCCACGGCACGCTTTGCTCTGTGTCCGATCCTGGAGATACTTTTCCTTGCATAACACCGCCTCTGTCTTCCTATTAGAATTCTGTGAGTTAGCCCTAACTCCTTGACAGGGGGAAATCAAGAATGATGAGCAAATAGGTTAACTGTAAGAACCGTGTAGGTTTTTTCCCAGCACCCACAACCAGTTCTCCAGTTCTCCAGTTCTCTAACACCGACTGGGCGTGGAGCAATTCAATCCAATCCTGATGCTAACTTCCTGGAGCCAGCACAGACCCTACTAAGGGTCCATCCCAAAAGAAAGCCCCACTGTAGATGCCAGTTCATGGGAGATCCCACGCCACCTGTACTTTTGCCCAGTCAATGTCAGTCAAGCGCCAGGGAGCCCCATGGCCCCTCCTCTCATGTCATCATTTACTAGAAGGCCTCACAGACGTCAGGGAAGCACTTCTGTTAAGATTACTGCCTGTGCCGATTCCACATCTTGTCTACTATGAATAGCACCACAATAAACACAGGCATGCATTTATCTCCTTATGTATGCCCAGGTGCCCATCAACAAATGAATGGATGAAGCAAATATGGTATATGGTATATATACACAGTGGAGTATTATGAAGGCATAACAAAAATGAAATCCTGCCATTTGCAGGACAATGAAGGGAAGACATCATGCTAAGTGAAATAAGCCAGGCACAGAAGGACAAGTGCTCTCTTCTATGTGAAAAATAAAATGACAAAAAGGTTAAAGATGGATTATTAGGGACTGGGAAGGCAGTGAAGGAGAGAGAGGGAGCAGTTGGATGGGGTAGAAGAAGGTGGATATGCTTGCAACATGATATATACATGTACGGACATGGCATAATGAAACCCATTAATGTGTACAATGAATGTGTTAACAGTTATAATAAAATATGTGATATGAACAATGAAATAGTTCAAATAAAGTGAGTTTAAATACAAAAAAAAAAGATTACTGCCTGTCATGAAGGGTGCTACTCACGAAGAACCAGATGGAAGAGACACCTAGGATGAGGTTTTCTGGAGGAGCAGGTGACATAGAACTTCCAGGTCCTTCTCTGACCCACCCCTCTCCCAGCACATCTATCTGTTCACATCTAATCACATCTTTCAGAAGTTTGCATAGGAGGCTATGGTGGAAAAGCATTGTCCATTGGATTCTTGGCCACTCGTGTTTACTCGCACAGCCCCTCTCCCTGAGAGGTGGCAGCATAGGGCTGAAAGTTCCAGTCCTTTCATTGTGGCTTGGTCTTTTGACCACCAGCCCCAGTCTAAAGCTGGAAGCCCTATAGCTCTTGCTATGAGTCAGCCCGTTAGCATGCAAAGGACACTTTTCTCCCTCCAGAGACTCCAAAGAGATTTAAGAGGTCACCAGGAACTGGAGACAAAAGTCAATTGTTATTTTTTATCACCCCATTGTTGTGTTGTTGTTGTTAGGTGCCATGGAGTCTTGTCTGACTCATAGCGACCCTCATAGGGTTTTCAATGGCTGACTGTTTCGGGATTGCCCTGGGAGTGGGTTGCCATGTTCTTCTCCCATTTTGCGGTGCTGGGAATCGAACTCAGGACCTCAGAGACTGCAGAGCGGCGCTCTACCAACTGAGCTAAATCCCAGCCCTTGTCAACCCATAGAAACCTAACAAAAAATCAAACGCGTGATGAGCTGGTTGGAGCCAAGATCCCTGAGACAGGCCTGTGCCGTCAGGTAGAGGATAAACCTCCGCTTTTCTGGACCTGCAACTGCAAGAGCTGATGAGGAGCCCAGAGCAAAGTCACGCTCAGTCATGTTGAGCACAGAAAGACTATGGGGCCTGGAAGTTTTCTGAGGACCTGCTACAAGCCAGGCGCTAACGGAAGCTGTGAAACCACACCTGGAATAAGATAAAGTGTTGTCCTCCAGCAGCTACTTTGTGGTGCAGGGGGCATGGCGTTCTCACACTGTCCCTTCAGGTCACCTGTGGAGTATCCTTTCTGCCACAGAGCAAGGTGACAGTGTGGGGTGAGAGGAGCCAGGAGCTGGAGAAGGAAACACTCAATACAATAATGGGACCAGGGGGAAGGTATAGGCAAAGGACTCCACTCGGTGACACTTGGAAGTCCAACACACGAGTCTCGGTTCTCTCCACCTCACAGGCTAGCCTCAGGATATCCCCATGAACCTGACCCCCTTTGGAGGAAACGCGTCACATTTTCAAGCCAGCAAGAGGTGGCTCTCTCCTATCTACCACTTTCTTCTTGGTTCCATTTAGTATAACCACACTGGCTGTTCTAGTGTTATGGTAACCACATTGGCCAGTGAGATGTTCCTCAGACAAACCAAGCTTGTTCTTGACTCAGAACACTTGTATTAGAGCTTTCCTTTGCCTGGAACACCTGCCTCCCATATTAAAGCAGTTGTTCATTCCCACGTTGCCTTTACCTCTGGACCCACGCATAGCCCATGGAGGCCTTCCCTGCCTACTTTGTATCCTGAACACCACCTGCTCCTCAACACACACAAACTAGCACATCTCTCCTCTCACCTCAGGCTGCTTCTTCTCCTTCTTTTATTTTTCTTTTTTCGGTACTAAGGGATTGAAGGGCTGGGATTTAGCTCACTTGGTAGAACGCTGCTCTGCAGTCTCTGAGATCCCGAGTTTGATTCCCAGCACCGCAAAATGGGAGAAGGACGTGGCAACCCACTCCTGAGGCAATCCCGAAACAATCAGTCATTGAAAACCCTATGAGGATCCCTATGAGTCGGACTCAACTTGCTAGCACCTAACAACAACAACAAGGGGTTGAACCTAGGGCCTCACACATATTTTGCAAGTGCTCTACGACTGAGCAATGTCCCCAGTTTCTTACTGATTTATTTATTTTTATCTTGAGACAGGATCTCATTAAGTTATACAGGCTGCCTCTGGCCTCAAACTTGCAATCTTCCCATCTCTACCTCCTAATTGACTGGGTTCCAGCCATGGGCCAAGGTGCTTGGCCTTTCATTTTTCTCCTTAAAACCTGATTTCGATCTACTTGTGTCTCCCCACCCATTTCAAAGGCAGCTTTATATGGCAAGTCCTCTCATTACTTTATTCATGATTGGAATAAAAGGTATCCTGCGGATGCTTCGCCATTTGACAACGGACCATTGTTTGAATGAGTGCAGAAGGTCTATGTCCTATGTCACATATCCTGGAATTCCGATCAGAGATGACCGCACTAAAGGAAGAAGAGTGGCTCATGGCTAGACAGACTTTATGGTGGCCACTGGCTTTGGGGTTGTGCCTAACTGGAATAATATACACATCAAACCTTTCAGTTTCAGATTGAAGCGGGAGAAGCCAAGACAGAGACAAAGGGTACGCAGACTACCTTCTTTGCAGAAGACGGTTGCTGGATGCATAAAGGCAAGATGTACAATCTTCTTCTGCTGAGGAGTCTGGCCAGCAGAAGCCCTGGATCCTGTGGCTCAGCCCTACAGGATTCCTCTACCTTCCAGCTCTGTCTGAAACCCACCAGAGCCTGGGCAAGTAGCCAAGAATCCATTTTTCCTTTTGTACCCTACATTTCCCACACCTTCAGAGGATTGAGAAGGGTCTCCTGGTTCTTAGAAATCAGGAAATCCCAACAACATCTGTCTGCTTTCCATGAATTTTTAGGGCTGGGAACATCGTATGTTTGGGTGACAGAGAGAGAGAGGAAAGAATAAAAAAGAAGTGAGGCAAAGTAAATAGAAGAAAGGAAAATAGCAGACATCTTTAGAAAGCCTGGCATATTGCGTTAATTGTGTGGCCGTTAATCCTCCCATGGGAGCCTCATGTGCCGAACAGAATATATTTGGCTACAAAACAATAAACAAGAGGGCTGGAGCTGTGACTTGGTGGTAGAGAACACGTCTGCATGGGCGAGACCTTGGGTTTGATCCTCAGCACTGCAAATAATAAAAATAGAAATAAATAAAAAATAAATAAACCTGTCCCACCTAGCTTAAAGAATAAAGAAATTTATCCTGAGTAATGAGAAGTCTGGGCTGGGATTTAGCTCAGTTGGTAGAGCACTGCTGTGCATCTCTGAGGTCCCAGGTTTGGTTCCCAGCACCACAAAAAATGGGAGAAGGATGTGGCAATCCATTTTCAAGGCAATCCTGAAATAATCAGCCATTGAAAACCCTAGGAGGATTTCTATGAGTGGGACCCAACTGGATGGCACCTAACAACAACAACAATATACAGTGCGAAGGGCTAGGATTTAGCTCAATTGGTAAAGTGCTGCTCCGGGCTTTCTGAGGACCCAGGTTCAATACCCAGCACCTCAAAAATAGGAGAAGGATGTGGCAGTCTACTCCCGAAGACAATCCCAAAACAATCAGCCTTTGCAAACCCTATGAGGGTCTCTATGAGTCAGACATGACTCGATGGCATCTGACAACAACAACCACAATGAGGAGTCTAGGTCTATAGTGAGTATGTAGCGAGATCAGGGATGAGGCCTCATTTCTCTCCTGTGTTTCTGCCTCCTTTAGGTGTGACAGCTTCATCCTTAGGGGGGCTTCCTTTGTAGTCACATGACAGATTCTAGAAGCCCCCAGGCAACAGGCTTCCAAAGAGGCAGAATGAGAAAGCCGTGTCCCAGTAAGTGACAGCCAGCCCGTAACCATCCCTAAGCTCTGAAAGCTTCGAGCTTCTCTCCTCAATTCCTTCTCCTCCCAAGGGATCACTAGGGTGGCCATGACTGGCTTTGATCTCTCAAGCCTCACTCTTGGATCCGGAGGACTCATCTGTTTCCCAGAGTCACCCGAGCTCTGGGAAGGAGAGTCAGAGTCTGGAGTCAAAGACAAAGTGGTCTAGGAAGAAATGACACCCTGCTACATTGCAGAGGAAGAAGAGAAGACTCCGTGACATCCAACATCCTGTTCACACAACACAAAGCGACCACCCAACCAAGTGGCCCGGTGAAGTCTTTACCCAGTGTGTTCCACAGCTGGTGGCCTATTCCCAATTGTGTGTTTATCGCATGAGGGAGAAACGGAGGAGAGCAGGGAAGAGAAGAGAGGGAGGAAAAGGGGGAGAAATAGGGAAGAAAGCAAAGCAGGAAGTCAGGCAGTCACGCGCTGCCTCCCCCGCCAGCCCTGCCAGGGACGAGGGCCAAGTTCAGAACCAACTGTCACCAAGTGGTTTCCACCTCATTACTGCTTGGCATCGGCACCTTCTCATTTGTGAGAAGAACACAATGACTTTAAAAGGCTCATAAAGATTCTTGGACATCAACAGCGTCTTCCCCAAACACAATGTCATTACATCTGAAGAAAAGTGAATCTGTTCTTTGGAGAGACAATCTTTGCTTCCAGATACATTAATTTACTAATGAACAGAAAACAAGTGTCCTGTGGCTGGCTGAACCCCAGACACTAGAGGAAGGAAATAGCTGAAGTCGTTCAACTAAGTCAAATGTGACGGAGTTTCCTATGCCTAAACCTTAAAGCAGCCTCCAGATTTTTTATTGCACTCTTAAGTTGCGCCACTTAGTATTGGAGAATAGTAATATCGTAAGAGGGGCTGGGATTTAGCTCAGCTGGTAGAGCACCGCTCTGCAGTCTCTGAGGCCCTGAGTTCCATTCCCAGCACCACAAAAATGGGAGAAGGATGTGGCAACCCACTCCCGAGGCAATCCCAAAACAGTCAGCCATTGAAAACCCTATAAGGGTCACTATGAGTCAGACATGACTCGACGACACCTAACAACAACAACAACATTGTAAGAGAGAAGCAAGTGTTCTCCTTTCCTCTGAGACCAACTTGCCTGCTCCTTTCTGCCATGATACCATCATTCCTTATGTGCTGTGGCCAAGACAGAACACAGGCTGGGACTAGGAGTGGGCAAATCTTCTGGGCCATCATGCCAGCCATGAAGGGAGATGCTCCTGTGGATGTTAGCATGTCACATTCCCAAGACTTTTGCCATTGTCTTTCTCTTTATTTATTTATCTTGATATTTTTGTGGTAGTTAGGGTTGGTCCCAGGGCTTCATGCATGCTTTGCAAGTGCTCTACCACTAAGCTGCACCTCCAGCCCATTTTTATTATTATTACTTTTTATCTTGAGACAGGGTCTTGTTAAGTTACACAGGTTGCTTCTGGCCTTGAACCTGGGATCCTCCTGCCTCAGCCTCCCAAAACACTGAGATTACAGGAGTGAGTCAACGCACCCAGCTTCTTTCCCTTCATTATAACTTAAGCTAATAAAATATTTTCTCCAAGGAAAGAAAGATTCATGTACAATTCATTTCGGGAACTTGATACTTGTTGTCTATGGGAGACAATTACTAATATTTTGCAAAAGTATTTTCAGCAGAATTCTAAAAAATGCTTCAACATTGTTCAAATGCAGAGCTCCATGTAAACTACTGATGGTCAAAATTTACAAATCAGGATAAAACTAATCTCCCACAAATATTTTAGAAGCTTCTAGGAGGTCTGAAAGAATGGACACATCCACATCTTAGAAACAGTGAGGTCTCAGAATTTCTAGAAATATATGATGATAGCAAAGGACCAGTTGAAAGATTGTATGCTTTAAAATGAAGCACTTACTTGAATTCTGGTTATCTCATATAGAAACGCTCTGCTTTTTGCAGTGCTAGGGCTTGAATCCAGGACCCTGTGCCAGCTAAGCAAGTGCTCTACCACTGAGTTACACCACTAGCTCTACACTGAAACTCTATAGCTTTGTGTAAACTAAGGAAATTCATGAATTCATTTTTTTCTCATATGAGAGCAAGAAAAATATTGGACACCTGTAGAGGTAATTGTTCTTAAGTGATATTATTTACCATTGATCCCAGGTTGGGTCTGACAACATGTTAGTTCCTTTCTATCATAAGGTTCTCTTCTATCTTGTCTGTCCATCAAAGTTTTGTTTTTGAAAAACAGGTAAGTGAAAATGTCTAGACTAACCCAAGAGAACCATGTCCACACAAAAATTCCTATTTTGCCATGTCAGAATGACTTTTACTGGGCTTACACTAATGACAATAACACAATTCTGAATCTATCTCTCTATGTATCTATCTATGTATACACACACACACACACACACACACACACACGATTAAGTCTGCCATTCTGCAGATTGCAGAATGGCAGACTTAATCCCTGAAAAAAAGGATATTGATGGAGGAGACTCCACATTTTACCATTTTTTCCTAGGGAGGTACTCCCAGGACATAGGATTGAAGAGGTAGGAGAAGAGAACTCCAGTATAAAATGGCAGACTCACTTGGCAGAGGAGAAAAGTTTGGATTTAAGGCCAGAAGTTGATGGGATATAGAATAGAATAGAGAGACAGGAATAGAGCCACTGAGGAGGAAACCCATATATATATATAATCTTGAGAAGAAAAAATCAAATATTATGATGACATGTGCAAAGAGCTGGAGAATAAAAACCAAAAGGGAAGAGCATGTTTTGTTTTTCTCAAGCTTAAAGAATTGAACAAAAAGTTCAAGCCTCAAGTGACAATAGTGAAAGATTCTATAGGGAAAGTAGTAAACAATTCTGGAAACATCAAAAGAAGATGGAAAGAATACACAGAGTCATTATTCCAAAAAGAATTGGTGAATGACCAATCATTTCAAGAGGTTACATATGATCAGGGAACAACGACACTGAAGGAAGAAGTGGAAGCTGCCTTGAAGGAATTGATGAAACACAAGGCTCCAGGAATTGATGGAATACCAACTAAGATGTTTCAACAAAGAGATGCAACACTGGTGGTACTCACTTATTTATGCCAAGAGATTTGGAAAAGAGCTACTTGGCCAACTGACAGGAGGAGATCCATATTAGTGCCTGTTTCCAAGGAAGGAGATCCAACCAAATGTGGAAATTATCAATGATATCATTAAAATCCCATGTAAGTTAAATTTTGCTAAAGATCATCCAAAAGTGACTTCAGAAGTATATAGATGAGGAACTGATGGAAAATCAAGATAGATTCAGAAAAGAGTGTGGGATCAGAGACATCACTGCTGATTTCAGATGAATATTAGCCAAAAGTAGAGAATACCAGAAAGATGTCTATGTTTTATTGACTTTAAAAAGGCATTTGACTATGTGGACCATAACAAATTATGGATAACATTGTGAAGAATGGGAATACCAGAGCCCTTAAGTGTACTTATGAGTAATCTGTGCATGGACCAGCAAGGAGTTGTTTGAACAGAATAGGGAAACACTGCCTACTTTAAAGTCAGGAAGAGTGAGCATCAGGGTTGAATCCTTTCACCATATCTCTTCAATTTCTATGGTGAGCAAATAATCCAAGAAGCTGGAGTTTGTGAAGAACGACGTGACATCATGATTGGAGGAAGACTCATTAATAGCCTGCCTTATGCAGATGACATAACTCTGCTTGCTGAAAGTGAAGAGGATTTGAAACATTTACTGATAAAGATCAAAGAACATTGCCTTCAGTATGGATTGTGCCTCAACATCAAGAAAACACAAATCCTTACAACTGTGTCAGTAAGCAACTTCATGATAAATTGAGAAAAGATTGAGATTATCAACATTTTACTTTACTTGGTTCAACAGTTACCATCCATGGAAGTGGCAGTCAAGCAATCAAAAGATTCATTGCATTGAGAAGGGCTGTTGCAAAAGACTTCTTTGAAGTGTTAAAAATAAAGATGTCCCACTGATGACAAAAATGTCCTTGACTCATGCCATGGTATTTTTAGTTGCATCATATGCTTGTGAAAGCTGGACATTGAATAAGAGAGAGAGGAGAAGAATTGATGCTTTGGAATTATCATACTGGAAATGAAGCTTCAATATGCCATAGACTGCCAAAAGAACCAACAGATCTATCCTAGAAGTGCAATCAGAGTGTTCCTTGGAAGCAAGGATGGCTAGACTGAGTCTTAGGTATTTTGTACATGTTGTCAGGAGGGACCAATACCTGGAGAAGAACATCGTGTTTGAGATAGTGGCAGGCCAACTAGATAAATATAGGAGGACTCTCAACTAGATGGATTGATGTAGTGTCTACAACAAAGGGCTTACACATAAAATATGTCATGTGCCTAGCACAGAGTTGGGGAGTGTTTGGCTCTGCTGTATATAGGGTTGCTATGAGTCATCCCTGACTGGATGGCACCTAACCATAAATTATTTCCAAGTCTTTGATATGTAAACTTCCCATTTATCAGAAAGACAATAATAAACCACCAAGAGGCACAGCAGGAGCCAGCATTTTGAGGGCCAAGGATCTGAATTGTGTTAGCAATGGCTCATCACTGCAGAGAGGGAATTTGAGGTGAAAATCCACCAAATTAGAAAGATTTGTTAAAAAAAATGGTCTGGGCTTATCATTGAAACATAGAAGTGATATGTCATGAGAGTAAGGATTGAAGTCAGGAACAAAGTGTGGGAGGAAAGAAGATAAGAGTTTCTAAAAAGGCATAAGTCTAAGCTACCTGAGGATAAAGATAACCTTCAGCAACTTTATGGCCTGTTCAAAATAAAATAAAGTAAAATAAAAATGTCATTATTACTCTGAGGAAGATTATGCAATTCAGAGTGTCTATATAATTTTGTAAAATCAACTTTATAACCAAAATTCACTCAACATACCACAAAGCAGGAAAATGTGATCCACAATCAAGAGAAAACATAGTCACAACAAGCAGACTGACAGATGACTCGTGTGTTAGTATTTGTAGAAAAAGAACTTATAGAAGCTGTTGTAACGTCCTTCAAAAATTAGAGAAAAGATAAAAAATCATTAAACAGTTAAGTATTCTTGGTACAGGTATGAAAACTGTAAGGAAAAAACCTAATGGAATGTTTAGAACTGAAAAAAAGTCACAACATATGAAATGAACAGTGCAATAATATTTGGCAAACAAATTAAATATAAGAGGTGACAAGAGCAGTGGACAGATAAGTAGTATATAACTTATTGAATGCAAGACCCAGAAAAGCAAGAAAATATTGATAAAAACTAATCAGAGCCACAGTGACAGATGCAACAGTATGAAACTGTCTCATATGCCCATGATTAAAATTCTAGAGGGTTAGAAGGGAGAAAATGGAGTGGAAAAATAAAATATTTTGTTTTTCTGTTTTGAGGGATTGAACCCAGGGACTTGCACATGCCAAGTATGCTCTCTTCCACTGAGCCCTGGAATGTATAAATAAATGGAGAAATAATGGCCAGAAATTTCCAAATTTGGAAGAAAATATTCATTCATAGGCCTAAAGCACTCAAGAAATCACAAATGGGTAACATTTTAGATGCCCCATAGTCAAATGAGTGCAAACAATAAAGAGAAACCATTAAAACTAGTCAGAGAAAAATATACAGTATATATAGATGAGTAAAGATAATATTTGTTACTAACCTTTCATTAGATAATAATGGAAGCCAAGAGTCAATGGAATGATACCATGAAAGCTGGGCATCATAGTGCACACCGGTAATCCCAGTGCCTCTGGAGGTAGAGGCAGGAGGATTGCAAATTCAAGACCAGAAGCAGCCTGTGCAACTCAGTGAGAACCTGTCTGAAAATCCACCTAAATTAAGGGCCTGGAGGTACACCTTAGGGGTGAAGCACTTGCCCAGCCCATGTGAGGCCCTAGGTTTAACCCAAAGCACTTTTTAAAAAATGATAAAAAATAATCTGTCAATTCAGAATTCTATCAGCAATAATATCTTTCAAAAGTGAAGATACAATTGGGATATTTTTATATTAAGAAAAGTATGAAAATCCATCATCAGAGAATTCAAATAACAGGAAGTGCTAAAGAAGTTCTCAGTGCAGAAGGAAAAGAATATCAGGTGAAAATCCTGATTCACATAATGGAAAGATGAGTGCCAGGATAGGGTTAAATAAAGGTGGCATTTAATTCATTTTTAAATATCTTTAATAAATGGTTGAGTGTTACATGTGTGTACATGGAGAGAGAGAGAGAGAGAGAGAGAGAGAGAGAGAGAGAGAGAGAGAGAGAGAGAATGATTGACTTATTACAGAGGTAGAAGGTATATATGATAAAAACACAATAGCAAAAAGGAATTGGAAGGTCTTTGTAAGATTCTTACTTCGTATTTAAAATGATATAATATTTAAACGTAGAATAGGATAAGTTAATTATAACAATGAAAATAATAAAACAATAAAGTAAAAATGAAGAGCAAGGAAGGCCAAACTAAGAATAATAAAATCATGACCAATAATCTAAAATAAGTTGAGGTAGGGGAACAAATTACAGATGAGACAAATAGGAAACAAGTAGACAAATTGCTAAAATCTGATCATTTTGATAATTACTTCACATGCCAATGGCCTAAACATGCCAAATATAAATTTTTGTTGTTGTTAGGTTACATTGAGTCAGTGACCCTATGTACAACAGGAAAAACAGTATTGTTAGTGCTTCTCTGCTATGCATAGGGTTTTCAGTGGTTGTTTTTTTTTTGGGGGGGGGGGGAGGGAGTGGGTTGCCAGGTCCTTCTCCCAAGCCTACAGCACCTGGTGTTCTCAGGAGGTCTCCCATCCAAGTAAAAATATAAATTAGACATTCTAATAATTGCTAAAAACAAAGAAGCAAATATGTTTTCCACTAAAAATTTCAAATATGAAGGCACAAAGAGGTTAAGATTAAAAGGACAAGAACAAATGAAAATGAAAATTTATATCAAAAATATGTGAGTTTTAGCTAAAATAATATCTACAGAAAAACTCATGGAGTCAAATTCTTATGTTAGAAATGAAGAAAGTTTTAAAATCAATTATTTAAACTAAAAAAAATAGAAGAAAAGTAACTGAACTCAAGGCAAAAAATGAAGATAAAACTAGCGATGAAAGGGGAAATTCTCTAAATAGGAAATAGAAAATAGTAATGAAATTCAATATAACCAAAATATAGTGCTTTAAAGAAATCTCTAGCCATACTAATAAAGGAGATAAAGGAGAAAGAGAGACAGAAAAGGAGAGTAGAGAGAATGAGAGCGCATGGAAGGGAGGAAGAGAAAGAGAGGAGATTACTATTATCTGAAACAACAGAAGGCCCTATTAAAGATTCTTCAATCCCATTGTTATCAAGCAGATAATAAGGAAATATAATGAATAACTTTATTGCAATAAGTTTAATAACTTAGAAGAAATGGACAATTTTTTGGAAGACACAAATTATCAAAGCTTACAAAAAGCAACAGGTAACTTGAGTATCCCAACATCTGCTAAATACATTGAATTAACTTAAAAAATTTTTTCTCCAATGAAAATTTCATATCCAGATTACTTCAATGATGAATTTTACCAGTATTCCATTGACATTTAATAGCAACTGTAGGAACACTCAGAAAATAGAATATAAAAAGGATTCCAAATTCATTTTATAAACTCACAATTTCTCTAATAAAGAAACCACAGAAGCTGGGCGTGGTGGTGCATGCCTGTAATCCCAGCAACTTGGGAGGCAGAGGCAGGAGGATTGCAAGTTCGAGACAAGAGGCAATCTGTTTCAAAAAGTAAAGAAAAATGGGCTTTGGGTGCAGCATGCAAGCATGAGACCCTGGGTTCAACCCTCAGTATCGCAAAGAAAAAAAAAGAAAAAAAAAAAAAAAAGAAAAAACCACAGAAAGACATTACCAATGAAAGGTAAATAACATTCATGACTTTAGATGGGTAAATGTTGTTGTTGTTGTTGTTAGGTGCCATCGAGTCGGTATCTGACTCATAGCAACCCTCATAGGGTTTTCAATGGCTGGCTGTTTTGGGATTGCCTTGGGAGTGGATTGCCAGGTCCTGCTCCCATTTTTGTGGTGTTGGGAATTGAACTTGGGACCTCAGAGACTGCAGCACAGTGCTCTACCAACTGAGCTAAATCCCAGCCCAGATGGGTAAATAGTAACTTCAAAAATGATCAGACCCAGCAATATGTAAAAAAAGGCAATGCAACATGATTCAGTGAGATTTAAGAATATGAGGTTGATTTAACATTTTAAAATCAATTAATAAAATTTATTGTATTCATAGATAGTATAAGATTTTATTTGATCATCTCAATACAGTATATGCAGAGAAAGAATTTGACTAAACTCAACTGTCACACATGATAAAAAAATTAAGTCTCTCAGTGAACCAGGAGGAATATTCCTTAATCTGATAAAAGAAGTCATGAAAATCCCACATAAAATCCTTACTTAATGATAAATTATTGATTTTTCTGGCACCAAGACAGAAACCAAAGCAAGGATGCCCAAGGATGCTTTTCTTTCACCCTACACTTCAAGTCCTTGTAAGGGTTAGGCCAGAACAATTGAAAAGTGGCATTAAAATTGGCATAAAATGTTTGTCCTTATCCTCAGCTGACTTGATTATTAACATGAATAAAACAAGACAACCTAATACCAAAACCCAAACCAAAAATATTTAAATTACTCAAAATGCATTTGGCAACATTTGAGAATAACATATCAAAATATAAAAATATTTGAATTTTTTTTTTTTTTTTGGTACTGGGAGTTGAACCCAGGGCCTTGCACCCGCATGCTCTGCAACTGCTGGACCACTGAGCTGCACCCTCAGCACACTTTTTTTTATTTTTTAAACTTTTTGAGACAGAGTCTTGCTAAATTATGCAGACTGCCTCTGGTCTCGAACTTGTGATCCTCTTGCCTCCGCCTCCCAAGTCTCTGGGATTACAGGCGTGCACCAAAATATTTGAATTTTTATATACTAGAAGTAAATAACTAGAAATGGAGATGTTATTTGTTTGTTTACTTATTGATTTTTATGGTGCTGGGGGTTGAATCTATGCCCTTGCATATGCTAGGCAAGTGCACCACTACTGAGCTCACCTCCAGCCCCTATTTTATTTTTTATTCTTATGACAGGTTCTTCCTAAGTTGCACAGGCTGCCTCTTTCCTCAAATAACTGATTATTCTGCATCACCCTCCAGAGTTACTGGGATTTTAAGCACCCGGCCAGAAAATGAAATTTTGAAGTCATCATTTACAATAGCAACAAAGGTTGCAAAAACTTAAAATGTGTTTTTCAATGATATGCAAAGCCTCTTCCCTGAATATTATCAAGCATTGTTGAAAGACATTTCATAAAATCTAGATAAAAGGATAGATATACTATGTTCATGAATGGGAAAGACCCGATAAGTTGGCAATTGCTTTTGAGATTAGATCTTAGATCTAACAGGTCCCAATTACAATTCCAAAAGTCCTTATTATAAAAATTGGCAAGCTGATTGTAAAATTCATGAAGAAATCTAAAAGAACATTAATGAAAGTAATAAAATTAGAAAAGTTA
Source organism: Pedetes capensis (assembly GCA_007922755.1). NCBI lineage: Eukaryota > Metazoa > Chordata > Mammalia > Rodentia > Pedetidae > Pedetes > Pedetes capensis. The sequence continues at coordinate 42,015 of VMDO01012189.1, read as the reverse complement.
ACTTACTTGATTTCAAATCTCTAAATAGTGTGGTATTGGAGTGAGAATAGACAAACACATCAATAGAATTGAATATAAAATCTGGAAATAGACCCAGAAGCATATGATCAATGAATTTTCTGTCAAAATCATGCAAGCAAAAGGAAAAGAAAAATCTTTCCAACAAACAATGCTGGAACCAATGTATCTGGTCATTTTCATCACAAATACATATGCTGCTCTAGACCTGGCCTTCATGGGCCTTGCTTCAGTATCTGCCATAACTGTAGTGTAGACAACCAGAGGAAGAGACGCCAGCCACATTGAGGGTGTTCAAGGTTGAGGAGAGCCCCAATGGCAGATGTGTGTGTGTGTGTGTGTGTGTGTGTGTGTGAATGCAGCTCCATGGATACCCAAAGAACCACTACACACACACACACACACACACACACACACACACACACACACACGTTGCTGTTAGGTTCCACTGAGTCAGGTCTGACTCATAGTGACTCTCATAGGGTTTTTAAGGGCTGATTGTTTCGAGATCATTTCAGGTGGACTGCCACATCCTCCTCTATTTTTGTGGTGCTGGGGATTGAAGCCAGGTCCTCAAAAAGTATGGAGCAGCACTCTACCAACGGAGTTAAACCCCAGCCCACATATTCACTAGAATGACTAAAATTAAAAATACTAACAATTTCAAATGTTGATGAGGCTGTATAACAATTGCAATTTATAAATTTTTGGAGGGGGTGTAAAATGTTATGATCATTTTGGGAAACTGTTTAGCAGTCTCCCTGAATGTTAAACATTCACCTACCTACCCTGTGAACCAGCCATTCCATCCCTAGTGACTGATGGAAGAAATATGACAATATATGTCCACAAAAAAGTGTGTATCAGCCTTATTGATTGTAGCCCAAAACTAGAAATGATCCCAACATTTATTATCAGGAAAATAGATAAACAGCTTTAGGTATACAGTTGGGACATTATACAACTATAAAAAATATAGCAAGCCAGTATTATAGACATCAGCATGAATAAATACTTGTTGTTAGGTGCCACCAAGTGACCCTACATACAATAGAATGAAACACTTACTGACACTGTGCCAAGCCCAATACTGTGTCAGTGCTCCTCTGCTATGCGTAGGGTTTTCAATGACTAATTGTTTCGGTGGGGCTGGGATTTAGAGTGTAGAGCGCTGCTCTGCAGTTTCTGAGGTCCTGAGTTCGATTCCCAGCACCAGAAAAATGGAAGAAGGACATGGCAATTCACTCCCAAGGCAATCCCAAAATATTCAGTCATTGAAAACCCTATGAGGGTTGCTATGAGTCCATTACTACTCGATGGAACCTAACAATTGTTTTAGTAATAAGCTGCCAGGTCCTTCTCCTGTGTTTGCTGTGTTGGAAATTGAATCCAGGGCCTCAGAGAGTGAAAGCAGCACTCTACTAACCAAGCTAAACCCCAGCCTGTGGATAAATTGTTGTTGTTGTTGTTGTTAGGTGCCATCGAGTTGGTATCTGACTCATAGTGACCCTATGTACAACAGGTGAAACTCTGTCAGTATGTTTCTGCTGTTTATAGGGTTTTCAATGGCTCACACACACACTTGTCTGATGTTGTGGCTCTCCTCAGCCTTGCCTGGCCTCCATGTGGCATCTCTTCCTCCAGGTGTTTGCACTGAAGGCATGGCAGACACTGAAGCGCTCTCCCTGAGGCCTAGGTCTACAGCAGCAAAGTCTCAGTTCTGTTACAAAGAACAGGAAGCAGAGCCCACTGTTGGTGACGGCATAGCAAGCCCATGGGGGCAGGGAGGGCAGGCTGGCAGCTCTCTGGAGTCCATTCCCTACAGTTGAGCATTGGTTACATGAGTGTACCAATTTGCCAACACTCACTCAGTTTATACTGTTGTTGTTGTTAGGTGCCATCGAGTTGGTATCCGACGCATAGCGACCCTACCTACAACAGGCGAAAAACTATGGTCAGTGCTTCTCTGCTGTTCATAGGGTTTTCAATGGCAGATTGATTTTTTTGTGTGTGTGGTTTCTTTTTTTTTTTTTTTTTTTTTAGAAATTTTTAATGTACATCATAATGTGATTCATTTTGACATGCTTTTCATTGTGACAATTTTCATATATGCAATTTGATAAGCATTATTCATATAGGCAGATTGATTTCTGGGAGTGGGTTGCCAGTTCCGTCTCCCAAGCATACAGCACCTGGTGTTCCCAGGCGGTCTCCCATCCAAGGACGAACCAGGCCGACCCTGCTTAGCCTCCGAGATCTGATGGGATCGGATGCTACAGGGCTGTGGTTCTAGGCTCAGTTTACACTAGCACTTACTAATTGTATGTTGTTGTTGTTGTTGTTAGGTGCTGTCGAGTTGTGTCCTTCTCATAGAGACCCTCATAGGGCTTTCAATGGCTGATTGTTTTGGAATTGCCTTGGGAGTGGGTTGCCACGTCCTTCTCCCATTTTTGCAGTGCTGGGAATTGAACTCGGATCTCAGAGACTGAGGGGTGGACTGTCTACCCTGTGCTAGAATCCACAGTCCACCAGGAACACAGATATCGCAAGATATAATTCCAGCCCAGAGTGAAAGAAGTCGTATGAAAGATGTAAACAATTCTTCAAGTGCAACAGGAAAAGCTTACGGCCTGGGTAATTACAAAGTAAAAGTGAAAATTAAAAGCAAACCAAGCTCAATTGTTTTTGATTATTAAATGTGAAAGATTACAGTGGTGTTTGAGAAGCACTCTGGGATGTTTATATTTGGTATGATTGGAAAGATAGATTTGAGATATTAAACATTGTACAGGTTATTATAAGAAGAGAACAGGTTGAAGACAAAAAGACTGGCTTGAGTATCGATTCCAGCGTTGTTGTTGTTAGGTGCCATCAAGTCGGTATCCGACTCATAGCGACCCTCCCAGGGTTTTCAATGGCTGACTGTTTCGGGATTGCCTTGGGAGTGGATTGCCAGGTCCTTCTCCCATTTTTGTGGTGCTGGGAATTGAACTCGGGACCTCAGAGACTGCAGCACAGCACGCTACCCACTGAGCTAAATCCCAGCCCATTCCAGCATTACCCACGTGTTAATACATATGCTATACCTTCATTACCAAGTCTGCAAAATGGGAATAATAAAGCTCCTTTCTCAGTGTTGCTTGTCAGAGTGAGTACATCCACCTGCAAATATGGCAGACAGAGGGACGTTTCATATCCCAGGCAGGGCGAGGATGACGGGGCAAGCTTTCATCACACTCTATCACTAGAATGGCATACAATTTCAATCTTATGAATCGCTTATGTCTGGAATATTCCATTTGATATTTTCAGAGCAGAGTTGACCACCTGTAACCAAACCACAGAAAGCAAAACAGTGAGTAAAGGAGGATTGTCATAATGCAGTGGCTCCTCAGGAGTTGGTCTCACAACCCTTTTGCACTCAAAGATTATTGGGGAAACCAAAGACCATTTGTTTTTGTATGTATTTAATAGAAATTAACATTGATAACTTAAAAATATTTTGCACTTCTTTAAAATTAATGACAATCCCATGTCATGTTAATGAAAGCAACATTTTAATGAAAAACAACTGTTTTCTAAGCCAAAAAGTTATCATTTTTTTTTTAATTTAAAAAGTAGTGGCACATGGCATTGTTTCCATTTTTACAAATCTGTTTAACATCTGGCTCAATGGAACACAGCTAATCCTCACTCTAGCTTCTGCAGCCAGGCTGTAGGGATGCCTGGGTGAGGCATGGAAGAGTATTTTGGTAGCCTTTTCAAATAGTGCTAGGCATTTTTCTTTTCTACTATACCAAGAGCCTGCAGCCATAGCCCTGTGGCATCTGATCCCGTCAGATCTTGGAAGCTTAGCAGGGTCGGCCTGGTTAGTACTTGGATGGAAGACCGCCTGGGAACACCAGGTGCTGTAGGTTTGAGAGGACCCAGTACAACCCACTCCCAAAACTCAATCTGCCGCTGAAAACCTTATGAATAGCAGAGAAGCACTGACAATAGTGTCTCCCCTGTTGTACATAGCGTCGCTATGAGTCAGATACCAACTTGATGGCACCTAACAACAACAACACAACAACAACTATACCAAAACTTGACAAGTTGTAGTTTTTTGTTTTTTATTTTTATTTTTTTTAGGTTAGTTGCCACGTGGAATCTGAAAACATTCTGGTAAATTTTGCAGATCCTGTTGCTCAGACTTCGAATAGATATTTTACCTGTGTACAATTCTGCAACATCGTGCACTGGTGGGTTGGACCATATTACTTAACTGAGCTATGAAGAACCTCCAACTGTCAACACAGTTCATCATACAGCAATTAAAAACAAGTCACCAAACACCTCATCAAGGAAGTTTCTATGGGGAAGCAGTCTAGCTCACAGCAGAGGAGAGAAGCTTTCAAAAACTCTACTTTTCTCCTTAGAAGTTCAAATTTTGTCATTAACGAGACAACCTGCCAATTGCTTTTCCCTGCAGTGAGAGACTCACTTTGCTCATTTTCACAAAAACGCCTGCTCCGTACCCAAGTTTGATAACGGCAGTTTGTCAGTTTTCATTCCAGTAACAACGGGGACGCCATGAAAAACACAGCTGGTTCAGTTTGTGACTCAAGCAACTGCACAGTCAACTCTACCAAGGACTGGACAAGCTGAAGCACAGTCTCTTACTTCCCCATTTTGTGACGCAGAATAGTAAAGAGTTGTGGCCCCAGGAGGGGAGACTTGATGCCATGAATGTTCTTCACTGCTTCGTCAAGAACACACTTAATGCCCTTTTTCTTTCCTTTTTTTTTTCTTTCTACTCTTTGCTGCAGATGTATGGCAGACAATACAACAGTTGCATGGCAGACAATACAACAGTTGCCAGGATCCTTTGGTGCTGCCACCTCTGTTCAGGCAAAGGACCCAGCAGTTCTGTCCTTCATTGCTTCTGCTCCATCACTGTAAACGCCGAAACGGTGACAAAGAGAAATCACATCTTAGTATTATTAGGAAAATAATCTTGCCATCCTCGAATCCAGGGAGAGTCACACTTGGAGCGCTACTGCTTTTTATAATAGGCCCGAAAAAGCAGATTTAGTTAAGTAAAGTTCCTAATAGGAAATAAAGTTTCAAAGTCAAGGTTTGATTGAATGAATCTCATATCTCATTCAAATACGCTCTCCCTGGTTTTGCTTAGCATAAAGGTGGATATTTCCTTAAAAATACAGCGATTAGTATCTTTTACTTATTAACGAGTTAATTATTTTTATTTTAGAGATTTAGACCTACAAAATGGAACACAGGAAATGTAAATAATCTGCTACCTGGGGATCAAGCTTCTTAATATTTGAGTGAACGTCACCTTGTCCTTTCTGCACATTCATACTATTTTGCTATTTTGCAGTCTGCCTTTTTTTTTAAACTTAACATTGTCTCATGAACATTTTCTCATATCATGAAATATTTATGGTGACATCTTTCTAAATTATTCAGTTCCCCTTCCGACAGGACATCACATTCTGCCTGCGATGCTGTGGTGCCCGGATTCTTGGTGAAATCATCTTGAGAACCTATGATCTGATGTTTGGGGGCTGCTTTCTCCTGAGGGTCCTTTTTAGGGATGAGGAAGCCACCCTGAGTCCTGTGGCCGTTGGCACCTTCTGGTTTATCACTCCCTCACCCCCAGGAACCGGCTCCACATCATCTTTCTCTTCCATACAGTCCACCTGGACTTTTTCTCCTCCCAATTCCTGTAGCCACCCCAGATCTTCTGATGCCTCCCTCACTGGGCAGGGCATTCTTCTAACCTTTCTGCCTCTAGCTTCCCCTGCCTCATGTTTGCCCTTCTTATATTGGCCCAAATTTACTCCTTTGACTATGATATTTTCTCCTCCTTGTCCTTTCAATCTTAAATTTGCTATGACTGTCTTTAACTCTTAAGTAAATTAAATTAACCTACACTTAAGTGGGGCTGGGATTTAGCTCAGTTGATAGAGCGCCACTCTGCAGTCTCTGAGGTCCTGAGTTCGATTCCCAGCACCACAAAAACGGGAGAAGGACGTGGCAACCCACTCCCTTGTTGTTGTTGTTGTTGTTAGGTGCTGTCGAGTCGGTATCCGACTCATAGCGACCCTCATAGCGTTTTCAATGGCTGTTTCGGGATTGCCTTGGGAGTGGATTGCCAGGCCCTTCTCCCATTTTTGCGGTGCTGGGAATTGAACTCGGGACCTCAGAGACTGCAGCGCAGCACGCTACCCACTGAGCTAAATCCCAGCCCCACCCACTCCCTAGGCAATCCCAAAACAATCAGCCATTGAAAACCCTATGAGGGTCCCTATGAGTCGGACACGACTCGATGGCACCTAAGAACAACAACAACAACAACACTTAAGGGTTCCACACCTGTCTCCCACCTGGATTCTCTCCTGCCTCTTGACCTTGACTCTAGTTCTATCCTTGCCCATCTGGCAATGGACTGACTACAGAACACACCATGGCAGATTGTTTCACAAAACGGCCACAGCAACATTTCCAGGCCTGGCATGTTTATCCAGAACCTTCACATTCCCCCATCAGAAGGCAGAGTGGGTTTTCTACCTTCTTGAAAGTGGGCAGGCTTTTGTAACTGCCCTCCTGAATGGAATGCACCAGTGTGGCACTGCATGGCTTCAGAGGCTGAGTTGGGAAATGTGGGGCATCGCCCTGCCGCTGGACTTGTTCTGGCTGTGAGCAGGAACCGGTGGCCAAAGACCCGTCTTCTGGTGAGGGGGAGCTGGGCACCCAGGAGCTGTGCTGCCCGGAAAGGAGGCTTATGCCCACGGCTGCTCTGAGAAGCCTTGAAAAAGGCAGGCTCAGAGGCTTCTGCCCAGGGCAGCTCCTTGCTTCTTTTCTTCCTAATGAAAACTCTGAGTGCTCTGCTCCAACAGCTCTTTATTTCTTTCTTGTCTGTCCTGGTTGATGGAATGAACAGAGACTGCTCCGTATACCACCCTTATATACTTTTCTGGGGCTTGCTAGGGACCAATCAGAGGCAGTCACCTCATACGGGTTTCAGCCAATCAGAGGGGATATTCAAATTTGGTTTTGTAGAAGTAGCCAATCAAGGGTGGTTCCAGAATGGTCCAATCAGGAGCCGTTCAGGGAGTGGGAAACAGCCAATTGGTGTCGAGGGGGTGGAGGCAAGGGAATAGATGCCAGACCCATCTTGGGGAGTTCGATGACCCTGAGTTCCAGGATGTAGGGCAAAGGTGACTGCCTGGGGGACAAGCCTCAGTCCTCCAAGGGAGCCTAAATAGGCCTTGGGGCGAACTGCCTCTCTAGGCAATGCCCTACAGGGAAAGGTGGCACAGCTTACCCCAGGCTCTCTCTGAGCTGGGACGCACAACTTTGGAGTCCCCAGCCAGGCTCCAGGAGGCTGCAGAGACCACATGGAAGTAGGAGCAGATGACGGGCCCCACATTGGGCCACCGCTGCTATTTTCATCTCCCCCATGTAGCTCCCTGAGTGAGCGAGCATCTAGGGGTGCAGTCCTTGACCTCAACTGGTCATGCTGGAGGGAGCGGAGCAACATCAGCAGCCCTGATTGCAGTGTGTGAGCTTCACAAAGGCTTCGCTGCATCAGGCCCTGGGCTTGGTTTTTAACATAGCAAAGGTGCGCCAATGTGCACTTCCTGTTCCTTCTTCCTGCTACTCTGCAGCGGATGGGCCTTTCCTGCTACTTAGTAACCCAGTGCCAAGCACACTGGACTGGCCAGGCCACACGCCCACATTTGACCCTGCTACCTCTCCTTTCCTCCTCTGATAGCTTTGTCCCCCTTGACTACTTTATACTCAGTTTATTCTCTCTTCCCTTGCTTATCTTTTCGCTCTCCTAAGTAATATCTGATTTGTTGTTGTTGTTGTTAGGTGCCGTCGAGTCGGTATCTGACTCATAGCGACCCTCTGTACAACAGGGGGAACACTATTGTCAGTGCTTCTCCGCTGTTCATAGGGTTTTCAATGGCAGACTGAATTTTGGGAGGGGGTTGCCAGGTCCTTCTCCCAAGCTTACAGCTTCTGGTGTTCCCAGGAGGTCTCCCATCCAGGTACTAACCAGGCCCGACCCTGCTTAGGTTGCGAGATCTGACGGGATCGGATGCCACAGGGCTACAGCTGCAGGCTAATATCTGATAACTGACTCATTCAAAAGCATACATTTAATATGCACACGTGAAGAATAGTAATAAATTATTACCAATGCCACCATGGAGGCCACACAGGTGCCGTGCAAGCATCTGTCCGAGAGAATCTCTCTGGTTTATTGTCCTCCTTTTGAACACTGTTAGTTGAATGTGTTTTCCTAAATGAAGTATTGGTTTTTAAAATTGTTATTTTGGGCCTTGTAAAAACAGTCGTTCTCTACGTCACCATCTACACCCATCACTCTTGAACTCCTATACTTTCAGATATATCCACGTTGGCTTGTAGCAGTTGTTCATTTTCACTAGTGTATAGTAATCTATGGGCTGGGATTTAGCTCAGTTGGTAGAGCACTGCTCTGCAGTCTCTGAGATCCCGAGTTCAATTCCTAGCACTGCAAAATGGGAGAAGAACGTGGCAACCCACTCCCAAGGCAATCCCATAACAGTCAGCCATTGAAAACCCTATGAGGGTCATGACTATGAGTCAGACTGGACTCGACGGCACCTAACAACAGTAGTAATCCATGGGGTGAATAAATATGGGTATAATTTGTGTATTCTCCATCTGGATAGTATTTGAATTTGGTCCAGTTTTTTGCTACTATGAACAGTTTCTGTGTAAATGTTCTTGTGCATGTGTGCTGGGTAACATGGTAAAGATTGTATAAACCCAAGAATGAAATATAGCACGCTCAGAAATGGAAATGGAAAGTTTCTATCTTAAACAGAAATGGAACCCAAGGACATATAGAAAAATACTACATAGTAGAAGATAGAGAAGACTTGGATGGGAAACTTAGATGGGAAGGGGGGAGGGGGGAAACATAGGGGAGGGTAAGGGGTAACCTATATGAATAATGTTTATCAAATCGCATATATGAAAATTGTCACAATGAAAAACATGTCAAAATGAATCACATTATGATGTACATTAAAAATTTCTAATAAAAAAAAGAATTTCAAAGTGCTGAAATCATTCCCAACAATAAGTATATCATGCTACCATTAAGTATCTTAATTTTCACTTATATAATGGTCTTAGTGGGCTGGGATTTAGCTCAGTTGGTAGAGCGCTGCACTGCAGTCTCTGAGGTCCCGAGTTCATTTCCCAGCACCGCAAAAATGGGAGAAGGACCTGGCAATCCACTCCTAAGGCAATCCCGAAACAGTCAGCCATTGAAAACCCTATGAGGGTCGCTATGAATCGGATACCGACTCGACGGCACCTAAGAACAACAACAACAATGGTCTTAGTATGTTTTTAACTGATTACAAATTTTATATGTATATTTGTATACTAATTATATATGTATACATATACATATATTTGTCATTTGAGCTTTTTTCCTATCAGTGGGAATGTTTAGCCTTTTTTCTCATAATTTCATTGAATTTATATGTTTCTTATGTATCTGGGTTAAATCTTTAGGCATCTTTGATATAGTCTTTTATTTGCTTTTTATATTGCAATTCTTCTTCCAGTTTTCAGTTTGCTTTTTTGTAGCCTTGATGGTGCTTTTGGCTGAACAGCAGTTCTGATTTTAAGGTAACTGACTTTGTAATCCCATCTTTTATGTCAATATGCTTTCCTAGGGGGAGGCTGGGAGGAGGCTTATATAAGACAATGTTTCCCAGTTTGGGCATTATTAAAATATTCAAACTCTTTTTTTCTGATATTTTGGTCTTTAATGCCTGTAACGTTTGTGTAAAGTAGGGATGGCTTTTCGTTTTTCTCCATATGACTGACCAAATGAGGAAGACCATTCATGTGTTGGTCATCACCCCCTCTTTCTCCAAAAACCTATTTCTATCAAATTCCAAGTTACAGCGCTTGGGTCTCTGTCTGGGTTCTCTCTTCTGTTACACTCAACAACTTACCTAGCTTTCTTTTAGTGACACACAGTCTTAATTACTACAGCTTTGCTAGAGAATTAGGCGTCTTGGAGGGTCAACTCCACCCAAATTATTCTTCCTCAGGAGGATCTTGGGTGTTCTTAGTCTTTTTCACTTCCACATAGATTTTAGCATCAGCTTGTTAAATTATCAGACAATCTTTTGGGAGTTATCATGTGACTGCATTGACTCTGTAGATCTGTTTGACAAAATGTATCTTGATTTTTAACATTGTGCTTTTGTAGTGCTAATTACAGAATACTTATCCATTTAATTGGGTCTTTAAAAAAATTGCAGTAAAGTTTTATTATTTTAATATGGGTTTGGTGTATCCTTTAACAAGACCACTTAGGCATACCATGTTTTTATTGTCTCTGTAAAAAAAGGGTATCTTTTTTGCTTGAATATGAAAATGCAATTTAAAATATATGCTCATATAATCATTTCACAAAATTATTATTTTAATGAGTTATAGATGCTTCAGAATTTGCTACATTGATAACTGTTGTTGTTGTTATTGTTGTTGTTGTTGTTGTTGTCAGGTGCCCTCAACTCATATCCGACTCATAGCGACCCTCATAGGGTTTTCAATGGCTGCCTGTTTTCAGGATTGCCTAGGAGTGGGTTGCCACATCCTTCTCCCACTTTTGTGGTGCTGGGAATTGAACTTGGGACCTCAGCGACTGCAGAGCAGCTCTCTACCAACTGAGCTAAATCCCAGACCACATTTATAATGGTGAGCTATAAAAACTAATTTCTTTCATTTTTTCTTTCTATAACTTAATTTTTTCCTTACTCTGTTGGCTAGGATTTATAAGACACTATGGAATAGAAATAATGAAAGTGAAAATTCATGGCCATAACTTTATAAACTCTATTTCTAATAGTTCACCATGAAGAATGATATTTGTCATATATTTTGTGTAGATATGCTTTCTCACATTAAGGAAATTTCTGTCTATTTCTATTTGTAAAGAGATTTTTTTATGTATGTGTGTATTGTATTATTAATTGTATTATTGAATTGTATTATTTACATCTTGTGCATCTACTGTGTAATCTTTCGAGACTGATGTTTCCACTCAGTGTAACTCCATCACAAGGCATTTATGTTGTTGTGTGTAACAGGACATAGGTCTTTTTGTTACATGGTAGTCTATTATATGAATGGACATACCACAGTTTAGACATTCACTGACTGAAGGATAATGGGGGGTTTCTAGTTTGTGACAATTATAAACAGACTTGATATAAGCATACACGTGTATGTTTTTGTCTGAGCATGAAATTTTCATTGATGATTGATACTTTGAAGTAGGATTGCTGGGTGAGATGGTAAATGAATACAGAACTTTGTATGAGATCATTAGTGCTTTCTAGAGTGGCCATAGCATTTTGCAATCTGCTTAGTATTTTTCTGCTTCTATAAAGTATATAGTTATTACTCATGGTTTCAATTTGCACTTTCCTAATACTGACGATGAGCACAGATTTATGTTCTTCTTTGCTGTTGGTATTCCTTTTGGGTGAATTTACTGTTCAAGTTTTTTACTCACTTTAAGTGGAGTTGTTGATTTATTACTGTTGAGTTTTGAAAAATTGTTTAAATATTCTGAACATAGGAATTTTTTGGTATTTTATTTCCAAACAGCTCTCTTAGTATATTTTTTTGTCTTTTCATTCTCTCCACATTGTCATTCATGGAGAATTTTGTTATTTTCACTAAATTCAATTGAGCATTTTTTCCTTTCATGGCTTGTGATTTTGTGATCATAACTCATGTTCTAAAACTTCCCCTGTGATTTCTTCTGATTTATTTTTTCAGTTTTCAGTTTTACATTTTGATCTTTTATCCAGTTAATTTTTGTATAAGTGATTAGCTTCATGTCAAAGCTCATTTTTTTGCACATTTACGTTTAGTAGTTCCACAACAATTTATAGAATAGACAATCTTTCCTGAGTTATTACCAACCTTGATAATAAGTCTAGGAACATTTCGTAGATTCTTCTGGTTTTTTTGCAAAAAAAAAATTACTTCTTTCTTTCCATACCATTTATTGCTTTTATAATTTTATTGCACTGGCAAGTGTATTCTTGAACCAAAGCAAGTAGATTTCCTGGCCCTTTCCCAATCTATGAGGAAAGAATGAAATCTTTTCACCATTAAGTGGTGAATTTTTCTCTGTAGCTTCTTTTTTCATATTAAGAAAGCTCTATTATATTTCTAGTTTACTGAAAGTTATATATTGTTTTTCCTCATGGATAAATATTGAATTTTGTCAAATTCTGTTTTTCTTATTAATTGATATAGGCATGTATTTTTCTTCATTAAAATGGTAGATTCTATCAGAGTGTGTTATTATTTATGCATACTTATGGATTTTTGTTGTTAGAATTTTCTCTTTTTTCCCCCCTTGTTTTATTTGTTTGTTTGTTTGTTTGAACCTAGCTTTGGGCCTGCTAGGCAAGTATTCTACCACTGAGCTATACCCACAACTGATCCGCTAGAATTTTGTTGAGAGCTTTTACCTTTACATTCATGAAGGATCTTCCTCTATAGTTTTCCTTATTTACTTTTGGAATCAGGATAATCCTGGACTCATAAAATTAATCAAGAGAACTTTTATTTCTTCTTTAAATGTTCCATAGTATTTGTGAGTGAAACCATCTAATACTGGAATTTTGGGGAGAAGTGGGAAGGAGTTCTGCTTTTAACTGATATAGAACTATTTGGGTTATCCAGTTCTTCTGGGGGGACTGTGGTTTGTGTCTTGAAGGAATAGTCCATCTCATCTATGCTGCAAAATTTCTACATGGGTAATTTGTAATAATTCCTTAATGTTATATTAACACCTATTTGATTTATAGTAATATCCACTTTTCTTTCCCGGACTACAGGTATATTAAAGTCTTGATTATTTTGAAGGAATTGGATAATAGTTTCTTTGATTTTCTCTATTCTTTAGTTTTCAGTTTTATTAACTCTTAGGTTTTCATTTTTTAAGCTCTGTTGTTAGGTATATACATACTCAGAATTGTACATCTTCTAGAAAATTTACCTTTTTATCCCTATGTATATCTTTTTTATATTTGTATTTTTATTTTGGCAGTACTTAGGGGTTAAACCCAGGGCTTTGCACATACTTCATAATTACTCTACCACTGGGCTGTCCCTGCAGCTCATTTTGAGTCAGGATCTCTCCAAGTTACACAGGCTGCTCTGGCCTTGAACTTGTCATTGTCTTGGCTCTGTCCCCAGGTTGCTGGGATTACAGGTGTGTGCCAATGCGCCTGGCTCCATCTTTCTAGTAGTGGTTTCATGGCATATATTTCCATTCTTTTACTTTTAACCTATCTAAATAATTATATTTACATAACATTTTATGTTGTTATGCAATAAGTGAATTGTTTGTAGACAGCACATAGTTGGGTTTTACCTTATTACCTTGTTTGACAATATTTAAGTATGTTTTAAAAATCATTTGCATTTAACATAATTATTAAATACTTTTTCCAGAAAGGCTTACAATTTTATTGTGAGTTGTTAGCTTTTTGATTCCTTTATTTTTCCTTGCCTGCTTTATTTTGGATTATTGCAATAATTTTAACTATCTAGTTAGATTTTGACTGTATCCTTTTTACAGAATTTTAATGGTTCCCAGTGGACAGAAATGTGCATACGTAACATCCAAGTTCTACTTTGAATTAGTATTTTTACAACTTAAAGTGTAATATAGAAAAATTACCATTCTTCCTTTCCTGTTTCTTCTCTTCTCCCCTACACATATTATATCTAAGAACACCTGGAAACCCTATCAAGTAATGGTATAATTTTTTTATACTCAACGAGTATGTGTATTTTAAAAAACGTAAGATGAGAAACATTACATTTTCTAGTAATTTTACTATTTTTGTTGCTCTTTCTTCATCCCAGATGCTCACAATTTTCTTCCAATGTCATTTTCCTTTTGATTTGAAAACTATTTTATAGCATTTTCTCATAGACAACTAGTGACAAATTCTTCCTTAGTTTTCTTTCATATGAAAAAAATAATGTTTATTTTACCTTTATTCCTAAAGGATGACTTCTCTAGTTACCATTCTAGTTGACAGTTATTTTATTTCCTCACTTTTCCAAATGTTGCCCTCTTCCTTCTGAGCTCCATGGTTTGAGCTGAGAAATCTCTATTATTCATGTCATTGTTCTCTTTGAAACCCAGTGTCATTTTTCTTTGGCTGTGTTCAGAATGTAGTCCTTTGTCTGACATCTTCAGCGGTTTAGTTGTGACGTGTCTGAGAATGGATTTCTTTTAATTAATTACATTTTGAGTTCACTTAGGAACACATTGATGGAAGGGTCTCGTGAAAGTGTGGGACAGCCCCCTGACCCCAGTGTAGATCTGACCTCTGTGAGAAGCGAGAAGAGGCAGGAGGATTGGAGAGGACTCTTCTAAGTTCTAAGAAAGGCTTGGCCAAGGTAGTGACTGTCCTTGATCCACGGCCAGCAATTGGTAGGGTTCCATGTCTCAGAGAGATGGGGCGTGCATTAGATCCTCCACTGTGCCTAGTCCCTGACTAGGAGCGCCCTAGAGAAGTGTTGCCCTGGCATAAATATGGTGGTGGAGGCAGAGATTCAGCAACTGCACTCATACATTTATTATAATCCTTACTGCGAGCCCTGGAAGCAGCACATTGTCACGGCTGCCTCAGGTGACTTACTCTGTCTGTTATTACCCTGGCAGCAGTGTGGGCAGTGAGTGGTGGGGACCTGGGGGCAGCAGCGATGGCAGTCAGGGCACAGCAGCGACGAGTGTGAGAGAGAGGTGGCCGTTTCAGTGGATGGAAAGCTCTCAGGTTTTGGATACATGTTTCACATAAGACCAAGAGTTTTCTTCTGTGGTTTTGGTGAGTGGGATTAGGAGCTTGGGTGTGTAGCATCAGGGATAATTCAGGTTTTCAGCTGGCCTGAGCAAATGAGAAACAGTCAGACAGCGGGAAATGTAAGGTGCTTGGGTAATAATAGGAAGGAATGAAGGAGATAGAAAGGGAAGATGTTGTGTGTGGGGCTCTGCGCTGGTTTACAGGCAGGCAAGATACAAAGTGGTAGAGAAAGAACGGCTTCCTGAAGACCACATACAATTTTTAAGAAATGACAGAGGGGAATTAAAGGTTAACATGCCTAGGAAAGAACAAGACCCAAGGGGATGAGGGGACTGGCAATTAACTGGTGGGCTTTTGGCGCAGGCAGAGATGATGTTTTCCACTGTGTAGGTCACCACGGCAGCCTTCCGAGCACGTGTGACGTGACACTTCATCGGCAGCCGGAATCACATCTAGAGTGGGAGGCTTTCATGAAAATGAATCCTCCGCAGCTCAGAGTTTTCAGAATTGAAAGAGTCCTTGGAGATTCTCACTTCTGCCTCTCAGCATATGAGTATGGAAATTGAGGCCAGGTGGCAATGGGGTGGGGAGGACGACATAATCCAAAATCACAAAGTCCTTTAATCTTAGTAGCAATGACAAGCCTCAGTCTAGTTGTGTGGTAGCCTGTGCCTCGCTTCTGAATCTAACCCAGGCCTTCTACGCCCCACCAAATGGACATCTCATGCCCCACTCCAATCACAGGAAGAGAAGCTAGTCTATTATCACCAAGGCTCCTAAAGTTCTGGACGTAGGTAATAGCTCACCAAATTAAACACAGTCCTGAAATATTTTCAAGGTAACAGAGGAGCATGTTTCCTGCCAGGATTGTAGCCCTGACGCCCTCATCCCAGCCACCTGGCCCTGCCCTGCAGTGTCCGCCTACCATGCCAGCATCTCTCCAGGGCCAGGCTGACTTTTAGAAAGAGAAGCAATCTATTTCTCTCTCTAGACCTAGAAATATTGTGTACTTCTCTTAGAAGCCATCAGCTTCTACTTTGTGTTAAAATTGCTTTGTCCCAATTTTTATATCGTCTCTATCAGTCAGCTTTGTTTTTGTAACAAACCACTCCAAAGTCCCAGGGATGGATGAGCGCCAACACTTATTTTTCACTCACGTTGAATGTAGACTAGGGGTTGGGTCTGTCCCAGGTACAGCTCCATGGGATGGAGAGCTAATTACCCCAAGTATTCTCATTCTGGGGCCAAGGTCCATGGAACAGCCCCCTCTGGGACATTCTACTGCCATGCAGGAGGCCAACAGAGTGGTGGAAGAAACGTGCAATGCCTCTTAACACTTTGTGAAATAGAGGCATGAGATACTTTAGACCTCTCCCATTCTATGGACCAAGTTCAAAGTTAATGAGGAAAGGACTTTGTGGCCTCCTCCACAAGGTGAAGAAAGTCACGTGGCAGGAGCAGAAGTGTAGGAAGAAATCATGGGGAACAATTCCACAGTCAACCAACCCGGTTTTGAGATCTTGGGAAGCAGAACCTGAGAAGATTCTCCCTCTTACCTCCATGAGATCTAGCACTGGATCTAATACACAGTAAGTGCTTAGTTAGCATCTGAGTAATGCACAGACATGTTTCTCAGCAAGACTACAGGCAATCTATTCTTTGAGAAATCAGCAAACTATCTGAATGTTCTCACTCTCCACTTATTCCCAGCCAGTTACTTTCTGAAGAAGAAAAGTTGTCCTAATCCTAAAATTTCTCCTGAGTACTATTTTTCCTTCTCCATCACCTTCGAATATGTAGGCATCAGCCTGGATGTGGGAGGTAGCATGGTGGGCATGGGATTAGGTGCCATCCATCGAGAGAGCCCTAGGGTTGAATCCTAGCCCTACAAACGACAAACTCAACGGTGATAGCAAGCCACTTCTAGGAATCCATCTCCTCAAGCACAAAGCAGCGATAAGAACATCGCATGTCCTACTGACCAGGACTCAGGTTTGTAAAAAAATGCACATAAATGTACATAGTCCCCAGAATAGTTGTTGTCACAAAGTTAGGAAGCACAGCAATAACAGTTAAATAGTATGACAGAGCCTCATTTAGTGTACCTTCTCATGCTAAACTGAGCCCAGAAAGCTATGTTTTAGGCCCTGTCTCTCCAAGTCTTGGTCTCTTCTCCAAAATGCACGGCTGGCTTCTGGTAGGCTTCAGGCTTGTGCCCATCTCTGATTCTTAGGCTGGGCCACGTCAGCAACTCTGATGCTGTTCTGGCACCACGCCTGGTCAACTTCTTCCGGAAGCCCCATAGCACCAGTGATTTGGACCATGCAGGCCACAGATTGGCCGTGTGACTTCAGTCAAGTCCTGTCCCTTTCTGGGTCTCAGTTTCCCCATGTGTAAATTGACAGTGATGAGCAAAATGATCTCTTAGTCTCTGTTAGAAAGAATTTGGACTGGTGATATGAATATTATGATGGCACCTAGTCATTTTGAAAAGCAGAGGAGCCCACTGCTCAGATCCACTTTATCAAATGAGACATGATGACCTAGGGAAAAAAAATGAGCTTACTGGTTCTGGCTCCATTAGCTGGGTAGTGGAGTCAAAGAGCCGCTAGAGGTCTTTCCTTTGTGAATCAGTGTTTGCACTTTTGTTCTGAGGAGACTGTGTGTCTTTGACACGAGCTGGTGGCTCCAGAGGTTTTCCAGGTGGGCGGTGGGAGGATAACTCCTTTTCTCTGCTCTGGTCTGTGAGAAATGCTTCCATGCAAGCTGAGACCTCTCTGTCCCTGAGGCCGTGTTTTCTTATCTTCTCTCTGTTACCGGGAACAATGGTAATTATTCTTAATTCTGATCTTTGAGGCAAATTCCTCTTCTTGGTACCGACTGCCAAGTGGTCCCATTCCAGGGGAAAGTGAACAGATGACCTGATGAAGATTTTAGAGGAGGAACTCGTGACACCAGACAGCTTGTTGTTGCTAGGTGCCATCGAGTCGAGTCCGACTCATAGCGACCCTATGTACAGCAGATCGAAATACTTCCCGATTCTGTGCCAGGCACAGATCTTATTTATCTTTAAGCCCATTGTTGTAGACACTGTGTCAATCCATCTGGTGGAGGGTTTTCCTCTTTTGCGTTGACCTGCCACTCTCCCAAACATGATGTCTTTCTCCAGGGATTGACCTCTCCTGACAACATGCCCGAAATATGTCAGACGCGGTCTGGCCATCCTTGCTTCCAAGGAGCACTCTGGTTGCACTTCTTCTAGGACAGATCTGTTGGTTCTTTTGGCAGTCACGATATATTCAATATTTGTCTCCAGCACCATAATTGAAAAGCATCAATTCTCCTCCTGTCTCCCTTGAACAAGGGAGACCAGACAGCTAGATCCATCCCCACTGTGCCCTAGAGCTGGGCCCCCATTTGTGCCACGCATGGCTCTGTGCACCCAGGGCCTGTGCTGTGGAATTGTCTCTTTGGTGACCAGTGCTCCCTTGCCCCAGAGTGCTCAGCATTATGGGAGCATGAGATGATCCCTCTTATTCCGGGACACAGATTTTATCTAAGAGTGTGCCACCGGACCATCTGGAGAGCTGCAGCAACCCCCGGGGCTGCTGTCTCAGAGGTTATAACATGGTAGGTGGCTCTGATAGAAATGTGGAGAATGGCCAGTGTGATTACCACGAAGAGCTTCTCAAGGACAGAGCCAAGATGTGTGCACTGGAGTAATCCCTGCCCATATAGCAGCTTTGGTCAGACCTCATGCTGGGTTGGTTCAGGAACCTGCTATCCTCAGTGGTGCACACACTTTCAGTGCACCTGGCTCTTGGCACCAGCCTGCTGGCTCTCCATGCATGACCTCCCTCTATGACACTCCCACGAGCTGAGGCTGCCACACTTCCATGTGGACAGCTGTGGTTTCTGGTGTCACTTCTCAATACCTGGACCTCCCTCAGGGGAGAAATCCTTATGTTTCCAGGAGGCATAAGACTCCAGTTGGTCAGACACAGTGGGCAGGGAGCAGGTGGGGTGTGGGGAGCATGATTCAGAAGGACCATGCTGATGGAGGAGACAGCAGGGAGGGCTGGAGAAGGGTGCAGAGTCCAGGTGTTCAAGATGTGATATCACAGATTTATGGAGGCAATGCTACCTCCACCGGGAAGCCTTCCATGATTTCCAGCTGGAAGCCACTCTTCCCTCAGCCAAATCCTGACAGCACCTCATTTACTCTTTCCTGTGGCATTCAACTTTTCTTTCATGATAGCCTTCAGAGCTCAAGGATGTGTCCACCAATGGATAGTGGATCCATTTAAGGAAGAAACATTAGACTAGTGATGTGGTTCATAAGGACATGCCCAAATTTGGAATCATAAAGACTAAGACTTTTTTTTCAGTACTAGGGGGCTGAACCCAGCATGTTAGGCAAGTGATCTACACTAAGCCACATCCCAGCCAGTCTTTATTTTTTGAGACAGGGTGTCACAAAGTTGCACAGGCTACCTCTGCCCTCAAACTCACGATCCACCTGCCTCAGCCTCCCAAGTCCCTGAAGTTACAGATGTGAGCCATGGAGCCCAGTGTAAAGCCAAGGTTTTAAATTTAGGCTTTATTACTTAGTGCCTTTGGGACTTAGGAAAGTCCCTTACTTTTATTTTATTTTACTTTCTGAGACATGATCTCGCTACGTTACCTAAGCTGGCCTTGAGTTCCTGACCACGTAGGACCTGTCCTCCTTGGCCTTCTGAGTAGAGGGATGACAGGTGTGTGCCCTTACACTCAGCCCTTTAAAATTTTTAAGTCTTGTTTTTTTTTAACTTAGAAACTGGAGATACCAACAATATGAAACTGAATTAGGGAAACAGAGTATAGAAATAATAATGCAAGTCCCTATTCTAGCATTAGAAGATATTATTTAGCTCAGTTAATAGAGCACTGCTCTGTAGTCTCTGAGGTCCCCAGTTTGATTCCCAGCACTGCAAAAGTGGGACAAGGACATAGCAACCCACTCCCTTGTTGTTGTTGTTGTTGTTAGATGCTGTCGAGTCGGTATCCGACTCATAGCGACCCTCATAGGGTTTTCAGTGGCTGCTGTTTCAGGATTGCCTCGGGAGTGGATTGCCAGGCCCTTCTCCCATTTTTGTGGTGCTGGGAATTGAACTTGGGACCTCAGAGACTGCAGCGCAGCGCTCTACCAACTGAGCTAAATCCCAGCCCAACCCACTCCCTAGGCAATAGCAAAACAGTCAGCCATTGAAAACCCTATGAGGGTCGCTATGAGTTGGACACAATCCAATGGCTCCTAACAACAACAACAACATTCTAGTATTAGCTCTCTGAGTTTAGCTTTTTTTTCCTTCAGTACTTGGAGGTTGAACCCAGGACCTCCCACATGCTTTGCAAACCCCCTACCACTGAGCCCAACCGCCAGTCCATTGTTTACTTTGCATCTTAAGACAGGATCTCGCTAAGTTATACAGGCAGCCTCCGGCCTTGAGTTGCAATCCTCCTGCCTCTGCCTCCCAAGGCCCTGGGATTACAGCTGTGCACTGCACCCAGCTTGTTGTTGTTGTTGTTGTTAGGTGCCCTCGAGTCGTGTCCAACTCATAGCAACCCTCATAGGGTTTTCAATGGCAGATTGTTTCAAGATTGCCTTGGGAGTGGGTTGCCATGTACTTCTCCCATTTTTTCGGTGCTGGGAATTGAACTTGGGACCTCAGAGACTGCAGAGTGGCGTTCTACCAACTGAGCTAAATCCCAGCCCTGCACCCAGCTTAGTTGTTATTATTTTTAAGGAGAATTAGTGCTAGAGTATCACTTCACCCCATCTATAGAAGCACCCCATAAAATGTAGAAATATTCCCTTCTAGGACTCCTGTTTGGACTCGCGCTAGGCCTTTGTGCGTTGGATGGCGCTCCCACACAGCTGTGTCCATGCGGTGACTCAGGGATCCAGTTGCTCCCTCCTAGTGGGTACACCATCCCAGTTCCTTAAGAGGGGCGTAGAGCACTGGAAAAGAGAGATGTGGGGTGACTTTCATGCACATCCACTGGCTAAGACCCAGGAAAATGACCCCATCCACCTCAAAGGATGCTGGAGGCGGAGTTTCTATGGGGCTTCAGGAAATGCTGGCTGGCTGGGGTGCGCCCCTCACCCTGGAACACCATCCGCTAGGACAACCCACTAATTATCATTTTTATATGGCACGATTAAGGCCTCCAGAGGTGAGATGGTTTGGCCCAGGGCCTAGAGGAAGAGGTCTTGCAGTGCAGGCTCCCCTTCCGCACACCAGGCATGCGCGGAGGGCGTGGCTCAGCTGCCCGAGCGCGAATGCCGTGCTGATGGGAGAGAAAACATGGCGTGGCAGGTAGGGCAGGCTCACTCGTCCCTTGCGTGGGCCGTGTCCTTGTCACATTTCTCACCCACCTGGGAGGCAGGGGTTGGCATCATCTACATTTTACAGAGGGGGGTCATTGAAGCTCAGGTGTGTTAAATCGTTTCCCAAGGTCACACAGCACGCAAGGGCCAGGCAGAGAGGTGGACTTGGAAAACCCGTGCCCTTGAGCACAGCCTTGCGCTGAGTGTGGCCAAGGGGGCTGCTCCCCATGTCTGAACTCCGGCTTGGGGCAGGCAGTCTGTGAATCCCTGGGGGTCAGCGTCCTGGCTTTGGAACCGGATCAAGGCCCCTGAGGCAGCTTGTGTGCAGGCGGCAGGCCCTCGCAGGTGCAGAGGACCCTGGAGGGGGTTGGCTGGCCACAACCAGGTGGGAGGAGCCTGGCTTCCAGTCTCCTGGAAGTGGGGCTGGTGATGACAGTCTCTGTGCCTTCTCCCAAGGCTGGGGTTGGGGAGGCAGAGCGAGTGGCTTCCACGTGGTTCTTTCTTAAAAACCAAACCTGGCCGCTCTGCCCAGAGCGCGGGGGCAGTGAGAGACTCAGAGGTTCCTTCTCTGTACTGCTGTGGGTTTCTGTTGCAGAAAAGGGCAGTGCCAGTTAAGTGCAGACTAATTTAGAAAATGCCTGCCGTCGTAGCCCTATGGCATCCGATCCCGTCAGATCTCAGAAGCGAAGCTGGGTTAGTACTTGGATGGGAGACTGCCTAGGAACACCAGGTGCTGTAGGCTTGGGAGATGGACCTGGCAACGCACTCCCAAAAATCTAATCACCATTGAGAACCCTATGAACAGCAGAGAAGCACTGACAATAGTGTTTCACCTGTTGTACATAGGGTTGCTATGAGTCGGATACCAACTCGATGGCACCTAACAACAACAACAAATTTAGAAAACAGCGAAAACATCTCTTCTTTGAGTTGGGGTTCTTTCCCCTGATGTGTATTAAAGGGTTTCAGGGGACCTTGGGAAGCCTTTTTAAAAGTTTCTAATTTTGTGAAGAGAATCACTGATAACTTTTATCAGATGGTCCCAGGATCAGCAACCAAAGATGAATAAATGAATGAATGAGACAGATTTCAAAACTATCACCCTGTGTGGCCTTCAAAGGCCCTGCCAACTGCATGAGTGCCCATGGCTGATGAGCCAGTTGGTCCCGTCTGAGAAGCTGGTAGGAGGACCAGGCTTGTGCACCGATCCTTCAAACCAGTGTCTGCACAGTGGCCGTTGGGGTGAGTAGGGGCCAAGAACCTGAGGTTCCTCCTCTCATGGAGGCTGCATCTTTGTTGTGGAGAAATAAATAGACTTGTAGCCACATTCATAAAATAATGCCAGGCAGTGGCAATGACTCCCCTTGGTGACTCGTGACAGATCACGTAGCCACCTATGAGCCTCTAGTTCCTGGCCTGTGACGTGGGCATGGTCATGCTCTCTGGTCCATCTCAAGACTTCCACAGGAAGTGGAAGACAGCCAAGGTCAGGGGAGGCCCAGAAGTGAAAGAGCTACTTCCTGGGCAGCTGTGGGCCACCAAGTGCAGCAGGTGCCCTTGTATAGATGGCCGTTTACTGTTCCTGGCGGGGTCGTCAGCTGAGTGTCAGGATCCTTACTGTGTAGATGAGGAAGTATAGGCTCAGAGAGCCTGAGTGACTGGTCCAGGGTCACACAGCTACCCAGAGATAGAAAAGTATGTCAGGATTCAGAATGTGTCTACTTCCCTTTGGCTACCCTAGCCCACACTGAGGATGGAGTCGGGGAATCATGGAGGGCTCCTAGATAGCATGTACCCCCTCCTCAGTCTAGAGATCTAGGACATGATAATGCACATGGATTAGAACTTACTGCCCCCCAGAAGGGTGAGGGTGATGATAAGGACCTATCAGGACGGGGGAGGGGCCAGATTTGGACTTGCAGAGTGATTGGGGGCTTTGGGCATAGTTCCCAAAGCCGCCTCCTCCTGGTGTGTGTCTGGTGAAATCCCCTGGCCGAGGATGTAAGCAAAGCCTGCCGACTTCCATCCACTGAAGAAGATGCAAAAATGATGGGATATCTCACGGTTAGTTAAAAGACAGCCTCCCATCTGCCGCAATTCCTCTCTGCTCCTTTTTCCATGCTTGCTCTGATGGAAGGAATCACCTGGAACAGGTAAGAAGGCGGGCTTTGCCCAACAGGCACGAAGCTTCAAACCACTGTCCACTGGGAGCTGCATCTGCCAACAGCCATGGGAACGAGCCTGGAAGGAGATGTTTTCCCGGTAAAAGTTTGGAATGACTGTGGCCTCTGCTCACCCCTTTACTAAAACCCTGTGAGATGGTTTGGGGTCACACCTTGACCTCAGCCTTTGAAGAGATGCTGAGGCAGAGACCCCAGCTAAGCCAGATGCCCGAGCCATGGAAACCCTAAGATAATGAATGGGTGTTGCATTGGGTCACTAAGATCTGGGGCACTTTGTTACACAGCGGTCCATATCGGCCTGCTCATTACACCATGCACTGCCTCCAGGAAGCTTGGAAAAAGCCCCCTGAAGTTAAACTGAACCCCACACTAGGCTTAGTCCCATTCTGTGGAATAAAGGGCGATTATAAATCACATCCCATTTGCTCAGCTCGGATTTTGCTGCCACTGGACTCTGTGCCAAATTTATGAATGAACATCTGGTTTTCAGAGCTTTCTGGATTTCAGGATTTCAGATAAATGGCTTTGGATTCCTTGCACATCCCCCAAGTGGGTCACTTGGATCAGATGAGAATGTATTGGGGGAATGCGTGCGGCCAGCTGCAAAGCCCTGGTAGCTGGCTCCTGCCGTGACGTACGGTAAACTGCGAGCAGGATTAACCCAGGGTCCTCTCGCTCAGACTCTGACCCTCCACCAGGCAGAAGAAACCAGGAAGGCTCAGACCCACCGGGCCGCACAGGGCCAATGGCACCACTTGCTAAGCTGCTGCTGAGAGAAACTTCTACTCAAGAAACATTTGTTCAGCACCTGTCATGCAGCATTGTTTTGACCTAAAAGGAGCTACGAATGATTCACCAAAACCAGGATCCAGGCCAACACGTGCGTGAGCCTCTCCCTCTTCCAAGGCTCGATTTCCAAGAACAAAATTTTATCCCTTTAGGATGTCATCAGGAAACTAGGGACTTACAAGATGGCAGGGGCCACATGGAAGGCAATGGCCTCGTCTACCCACCTGCCTGGCCTCCTAAGGAGGAGGTCCCTGTAGGAGAAGTGTGAGGGTGCCCTTGCCTCATCTGAGGCTGTGTCTAAATGGGGTTGCGGGGCTTTTCTGGCTATGTCTGGACCTTATCAGTCTTGGGAAAGCTGAGACCACGGAGGGACCACGTCTACCTTAGCAGTGTCATTGAGGAGTGTCGGGCTGTCCGCAGAGACTTTGAGAGACCATCCCACCTCAAGGAGTTTATTTAAGATCTCTACATGTCATTGGGGCTGGGAGTTAGCTCAGTTGGTAGAGTGCTGCTCTGCAGTCTCTGAGGTCCTGAGTTCAATTCCCAGCACCCCAAAAATGGGAGATGGCATGGCAGCCCACTCCCAAGCAATCCCAAAACAATCTGCCATTGAAAACCCTATGAGGGTCTCTATGAGTTGGACACGACTCGAGGGCACCTAACAACAACAGCATGTCATTGGGGCTGGGATTTAGCTCAGTTGGTAGAGCACTGCCCTGCAGTCTCTGAGGTCCTGAGTTTGATTCCCAGCACCACAAAAATGGGAGATGGCATGGCAACCCACTCCCAAAGGCAATCCCAAAACAATCAGCCATTGAAAACCCTGTAAGAGTCGCTATGAGTCGGACACAACTCGATGGCATCTAACAACAACAACAACAACAATATGTCATTAGGGCTGGGATTTAGCTCAGTTGGTAGAGCGCTGCTCTGCAGTCTCTGAGGTCCCGAGTTTGATTCCCAGCACCACCAAAAACGGGAGAAGGATGTGGCATTCCACTCTTGAGGCAATACCGAAACAGTCAGCCATTGAAAACCCTATGAGGGTCACTATGAGCCGGAGATGACTCGATGGCATCTAACAACAACAACAACATGTCAGTGGAGCTGGGATTTAGCTCAGTTGGTAGAGCGCTGCTCGGCAGTCTCTGAGCTCCCGAGTTTGATTCCCAACACCACCAAAAACGGGAGAAGGATGTGGCATTCCACTCTTGAGGCAATACCAAAACAATCAGCCGTTGAAAACCCTATGAGGGTCACTATGAGTCGGAGACGACTCAATGGCACCTAACAATAAGAAAACACATGCCATTGATTTCAGTATTTGAGAGATGGGAAGAGAAGACGCTGTCCTTGCTTTGCTCCTTTACTCTCCCCCACCAAGCTTCAGGCTGAGTTTGGGGTTTTTGTTTCTCCACCCAGATCAGATCTTGTTTTCATCATGAATGTATCAGCGACTCCAGAAGAGCCGCAAATCCTTTGTTCCTACCCTTACGGACTGGCACAGGAGAAGGCGCCACATATTCCTGAAGTCACCCCCAAATTCACACCCGCCAAAAGCTGATTGGGTCTTTGGACCTGGCGTGGTGCTGGAGAATTCCGAGGGCTGGTTTTGGTGGTGGTTTAATTGTAATACTGTAACATCGCTGCAGGCAATTTTCTTTGATTTAATTAGATGAACTGTAGTATTTTTTTTTCCTTTTTGCAAAAAGGCTTTATTATGTAGAAATGAAATATGTATAAATTTAATTTTTAATCTTGTCACTACAGTGTGGGAAGAAGCAAGCTGATTCTTTTAATTTACCCTCTTTGTTTAAGAAAAATTAAATTAATCATATCACAAGTGTTTATGAGTAATTGATTTGATTTTTTTTGTACTCCAGTCAAGAGTGAGAGTTTAGACTGCCCACTTTTTCCTTGATCTCAGACCCCAATATGACTGTCCTTCCCTAGGCAAATGCCAGCAGTCAGAGTCAGCACACCCTCCCCAGAAGGCCAGCCTGACACAATAGTGAAACCATGCTGAAGGGGCACAGAATACAGATGGTTCCTCACTTGCAATGATTTGTCTTGAGTTTTTCCAACTTTACAATGATGTCCTGCACATTCAGTAGAAACCGTACTCGCCATTTTGGAGCATCTCCAGCCCATTGATATGTGATAAGAGTCCTCTTGCTTCTCTGCAGTGGCAACGGCAACCCGAAGCTCTCTGGCAGCCTCAGAATCCTGCCGGGAGCAGCTGCT
Source organism: Pedetes capensis (assembly GCA_007922755.1). Lineage (NCBI taxonomy): Eukaryota > Metazoa > Chordata > Mammalia > Rodentia > Pedetidae > Pedetes > Pedetes capensis. The sequence continues at coordinate 15,478 of VMDO01012189.1, read as the reverse complement.
GCTACTGCTGCTGCATCGCTAAGCTGGATGGGGGTTCTGTTAGGTGAATTCCGTGCTGTTTCTCTCTCTGATATTTTCAGTTTACCACAGGTTTATCAGAAAGTAACCTTCCCATAAATCTAGGAGCATCTGCAGCCTCTCAGTCTTCTTTAAGAAGGAGACTTGGGGGCAGGCAGGAAGAAGGACATAGACACCAGGTCCTTGTGGGAACACTAAGCACATACTGCCTGGCCTTAGGGAGGGGGTAAAACCCTCAGCTCCAACTTTTTAGCTTCTAGTTAAGAGCTTTTCCTACCCACTGCTCAGAGAGGAGCCAGGCACAAGATGGGGTTAGAGATGGGAAAATGCTTGTCCTCAAACTTTGGCATGCTTGGGCAGCACCTGACTCAGAATGCTTGCAGAATCAAAGATCCCCAGGGATCAGCCCCGCAGGTCTAGGGTAGGGGCCAGGACTGGCACACAGCCAGGCATTTTCTGCAAGTGGTTGAAGAGGAAGATCACTCACTTCTCGTCTCAGCCCAGGTATAACCTGCATGGATCCCCCTTTAGTTTTCACCAGGCCCTTGACTCCCCCTTACCATCTGTACCTTCTTTACTCCTTCTTTCTGGGTGTATACCATTTTGGATGTGTTATATATGTAAGTGGGGCTGAGATTTAGCTCAGTTGGTAGAGCGCTACTCTGCAGTCTCTGAGGTCCCGAGTTCAATTCCCAGCACTGCAAAAATGGGAGAAGAATGTGGCAATTCACTCCCAAGGCAATCCCGAAATAATCAGCCATTGAAAACCCTCTAAGGGTTGCTATGAGTTGGACACGACTTGATGGCACCTAACAACAACAACATATATGTAAGTAAAACATATATTATAGGAAATATATAATTATATGAAACATGCATATGACTTAAAACATATATAAATACATTGTTGTTTGTTGTTGTTGTTAGGTGCTGTGGAGTCAGTGTCCAACTCATAGCGACCCTACGTACAACAGGTGAATCACTATTGTCAGTGCTTCTTTGTTATTCATAGGGTTTTCAATGGGCAGATTGATTTTTGGGAGTGGGTTGCCAGGTCCTTCTCCCACATAAATATGTACATAATTATATTAAATATGTATTTTACAATGGAGAATGTAGACCATACAAAGTTGAGAAAAAGATCCCCATGGTACCATTTTGTATGGATTCTAACAACAAAATCTGTTTGTTTGGTAAGATAATTTTTAAGCTTTCAAAGAAAAATAATTATCTGTTTAGACCAGAGTTTGTCATCCTTGCTGTTATTTATGGTTTGAATATAAAATGGTTCACATTTGAACACTTGGTCCCTGGTGGGTGGTGGTGTTTTGGGAAGCTGTGGATGTTCAGGAGGTGAGAGCCAGCTGCCAGAGGAGGGTCACTGGGGGTGACCTTTAAGGTTTTACCCAGAGCCCAGTTCCAGGAACCTCTCTCTCTGCTTCCTGTGGCTGTGATATGATGGTCTGCCAACACTTCAGCCATGCTTTTCTCACCACTGTGGACTGAGGTCCTCTGAAACCATGAGCTAAAATAAATCCTTCTTCCTTTAAGTTGTTCTATTGGGTATTTTGTTACAGCAGCCAAAAGCTTACTAGTACACTTGGAGATATGGACATTTGAGGCCAGATTATTTTCTTGTCATGGATTTCCTCTGTGTGTTGGAGGATATTGAGTAGCCCCCCTGATCTCTCTTCAGTGTATGCCAGCAACACCCCATCCTCACACTTTGGCAGTGAAAAAGTCTCTAGACATTGCCAAATGTCCCTTAGGAGCAAAGTCACCCCAAGATAGGAACTATCAAGTTATGTCAACATATCTTCCGGTTCCCACCGGGCAAACAGAGCTTAGCCATGCTTAGAACTCCACTACCCAGCCGGCAGCCCCTGAGGCGAGGACCTACTGACTGCATATGATGGATGACAAAATTAGAGCAGGAAGAGGGGTCCTCTGTTGAAGAAAACAAGGTTGCTGGGGAATGGTAAAAATGGAATTCGAATAAAATAGTATTGTCCGTAAGTGAACACACGGACTTCAAAAAGGAATCTCTCCAGAGCAGCGATCTGCTTTAAGGCAGGGAGACCTAGCAGATGTGTCCAGTGGGAACAAACGCCTGGAATGCCAATCAAGACATCACGAGCTTCATCGTGGGAGAGAGGAGGGATCCGAGGTGAGTTTCAGACAACGAAGCTGACAGCCACTGGTGGGATGGCAGAGAGGTGCTATGGGAGATGGGAAGCCATCTTGGCCACTTGACCATCAACAAGAACTCGCTCTCCGCTGAGACCACCAACATGGAAGCATCTGCCCTTGAGGCTGTATAAGAGCTGCGAGCACTTAAACCTGTATGTTTTGGGTTTTCTCTTGGCCCTGCTAAGGGCAGAGAAATAAAGAGCTGTGTTTGTCCCTGCAAGGCAAAAGCACCCAAGGATTTTCCTTTCTCCCATCTCTGCCGGCATCCTGAGGGCCTCAGGAGTCCACACCCCTCACCTGAGGGTCCCGAGTGAATTGTGTTTAGTATCTGTGTGCGTGGTTCCTGCTGGTACCTGTTGGCAGCCGGGGATGGTCCCAGGGAGGTGGAGCTGCCTGTCTTCCACCACCGGGAAGCTGTACCAGGGGACGGTGCCAGAGCACAAGTGCTTTTCAGAGGAAACCTCCCGAGTTCTCACCTTCTCACCGGCGGGAAGGACACAGAGAGCTGGTGTCTCAGGGTCCCCAGGGCAGTGTGCATGACGCACAGCCTGTCCTGGTGCCAGCATGCACCCACCCCATGCTGCGTGCCTGGTAGGCTTCTCTCCTCTGAGACTCAGAGACAGGAAGAGTAGGACTCCAGGACCCAGTGCCCTGCTGCAGCAGCCTGCACGGTGGCCTCAGCTTTGGCCAGGCACGTGGACCCCGAGTACTTCCTGCTACCTGGACAATCGGTCCCTCCAGTGGCACCCTTTGGGCATACCTTCCCTCTCAGCAGTGAAGTCACACGTGTGACTTCCTCCCACTGCTTGTCAGGGGCTGTTTGGGATGTAGGTAACCAGGACAGCCCTCCTTGCTTTTGGAGGGTAAGAAAGAGCTCGTCACCAACACGTCACGCTGTTCCCACGGACGTATTTTTAGTCACTGATGGACAACCTGGATTTGGAGATGGGGGAGGAAGAGCATGGAATGGTGCCAGTTTCCAGAAACAGGATATGAAACCTCTTGACAGATGAGAAGAAAGAATCCTGGGGCCATCAAGTGACGCATCAGGCAGACTAGACACTGGCTCCCTAGCTCCCTCCACCCTCTTTGGAGTTGCCTCAGATTTCTCTGGAGCCAACAGGGTGGCTGGGAAACGCAGAGGCAAACAGACAGCGCTGGATCTGCACCCACCCCGTCGTCTGCTCCCCCTTCCCATGGAGGCTCCCTCTTCCCGGATCCTGTGAAGACCTCCCCAACATCGGTGACCACATTGAGTGATCCCACTTAGAATCTGTGCCCACATGTAACATTTATCCCTTTAAGACGTGCTCGGATGGTTACACACTTGATATTTCCCGCTGCATGTGTTTTCATTTCCCACCCTCTGAAGAATGTTATTACGGGATTTTGCTGTATTTGGCTAAATAGAAGGTTTATTAAAATGCATCGTGTTTGCCTGACAGTCTGATGGTTGCAAGAGCTGAACTGGCAGATTTAACCAAATGGAAAACTCGCATGATTTACCTACTAGTTCAGAAGGTAGCTTCTCACGCGTTAGAAGCAGATGACATTGGACTGAGACCCTCTTGTGGCTTCGTAAAGCCACATCATCGCCACGCTCCTTGCCCTCTTCATTTTAACTTGGGTGCTTGGAAGAAGCAAGGTTTCTGATTATTTATTTATTTGTTTGTTTGTTTATTTATTTATTTATTTTGCGGTACTGGAAGTTGAACCCAGGGCCTCGCACTTGCATGTTCTGCAAGTGCTGGACCACGGAGCTGAGCCCCCAGCCCATTTTTGTCACTTTTTGAGGCAGGGTCTCACTAAGTTATGCAGACTGCCTCTGGACTAGAACTTGCGACCCTCCTGCCTCCACCTCCTGAGCCGCTGGAATGACAGGTGTGCGCCACCGCACCCAGCGGTCTGATTATTATTATTATTTTTTAAAACTTTCTCTACTTGCAATTAAACTGTTGCTTAAGTTTGCCTTCAGATTTCCAAGTGCCAAACCAAAGCATCTTTCAGGGACACATTTTTGGGGGAGCGTGGGGTTCACAGTTAACGGTGCCCATTGATAGAACTAAGGCCAAAGAATCTTCTGTCAGGCTGTATCCCAAGACGCCAAGGCCAAGGGAGCCTGCAGAGGCTGTGGGATCCACAGTTCTCTCTGGGGCTGCGTGGAATGTTGAGGAGGGGCAAGCAGTGATGAGTCTGGTTTTGGCCTCAGAGACCCTGTCTCTCAGCCTGGAAGGCATGGTAGGCGGAGTTGCCACGCCTAACCCCAAGCCCTTCCTTCTTCATCGTAGGTTCAAAGCTCTGTCCTGGCCATGGAGACCCTAGCGAGGGGTCCTGCAGTGGAGGCGCACAGGGCAGCGGCCAGACACGGTGGAGTCCAGGCCCGTGTCTGTTGCTGACACCCTGGCAGGCTGTGCAGATGCCTCACTGAGTCTCTTCCACTCATAAAATGGCACTGGGCTGGTTGAAAAAGAGCACACACTGGCCGAAGAACTTGACTTCGACCCTTTTCTGTGGGAGACTTCAGCCTTAAGCCGATCATGGCACCCCAAGCCCAGCTTTCTGCACCTGGAAAGTAGAAATCAAAATTCCTACCTCATTAGGTTAGAATAAGAATGAAATGATGTCTAAACTCAAACTTTAACCCAGGGCTCTTGCTATCTTGTGTATGTTGTTGTTGTTACGTGTCATCCAGTCGGGTCTGACTCATAGCAACCCTACGTACAACAGGCAAAACACTATTGTCAGTGCTTCTCTGCTATTCATAGGGTTTTCAATAGTGGATTGATTTTTGGGAATGGGTTGCCAGGTCTTTCTCCCAAGCCTACAGCACCTGGTGTTCCCAGGAGGTCTCCCATCCAAGTACTAACCAGGCCCGACCCTGCTTAGCCTCCGAGATCTGACAGGATCGGACACCACAGTGCTATGGCTGCAGGCGTCTTGTATATAGTCTAGGAAAATTCCTGTGAGATTGTTGTGCCATGTAAATGAGTCTCACCTGAGTCGCTGGCAGTGGCTGATGGTCCTTTTGGGATCCTGCTGCCCAGGGCCCACCAATGGCTCTCCCCTGTTCAGAAAGCAGGGAGACATCTTTTATCGAGGGTGAAAATCATGGCATCCACAAAACATAATCCCTTCTAGCCTAGCACAGGAACTGATTTGGAAGGTTGAGGAAAATCAGATCTGTCTGTTTTGTGGTCCTGCTAGGTATAAATCTGGATCCTCTCCACGAACAAGCTTTTAGCATAAAATGGCCAGACCTAGCTCCTCGTTAGCTCTGGCCTTCACTTCCCCTAAACCTGACACAGACCTCAATTCAGGCTCATGTTCCTTTGTTTTTCATGGCTACACCTTCTCTACTGGAAGCTTTTATGTAGCCCTGAAAGTGATTCCTCTCTGCCCTGTCTGGCCTGTCCCCTTATCATTTAAAACCCTGATCAGGTACATTATAGCCATGTTTCTCTCCTGTGGCCAGGCTTCTGTTGTGATATGCATTTCACAACATCGCAAGCACTCTACAAAGTTTTTTTTTCTTGTTCTTTCTCTTTTTTTTCTTCTTTTCTTCTTCTTACTTAAACTGGCTTCAGCATTTGTTAGATCAAACTGAAACCATCCAGTGTACGTGGCACCCATGAACTTACTGTATGGAATTATCTTTGGTGGGCTAGCCTAGGAACCTAGTTAAGGAACCTAGCTATCGTTTGCAGTATGCTTTGCTTTTTCTGGGAGGAAAAGACAAATCAATCACAAATTAATTTCTAGGCACCAACTTACTACACCGAATAAGCCAGAAGCATAACTTTTCTTTCCTCTGGCCCCAGAAATGGTCCCCATCCCTTCTCTTTACTGTTTCCACTTCTCTTGTGGCCAAGGGAAATGGCACCCCAGTCTCATAGCTACCTACGGAACAGAATCAGGGAGTGAAAAGGAGGGAACCATGGAAAGACTGGGCTTTGCTGGCCACCTGTCTCTACCCCTGAGCCGCAGGTGAGCCTCTATTAACACCTGCCTCAATTTTCTGGCACCAGGTAGCCCAACAGTAGAAGAGGTCATTGATTATCAGCTCTGTCTGAGCCACTGGACTGGCAGCTTTCCATATAATGTATATTTAGGCCTCAAAATACCCTAGCAGGTCAGGCTGCATGCCCCTATTTTACAGCAAAGTAAACGGAGCCTGAGACCAAGTGGCCTGCTCCAGCACGGCTCAGCTCCAGGTGGAGTTTAGCCTAGAACATCGTTGACCCCTCCTGAAAGTCTGCACACATTACTCTCCGGTAGGAAGTAATTCTCTAGAGCTGGTGGAGGAAAGAAACATCCATGCAATGATCTGTTGCTGCTTTGAATGATAAGGTATAAGAAATATTTAGTAAAATGGAATAATGTTGGATAATGTGGGCAGTTTTTGATTTTTAGAAATGGAATGGTGTTCTTGATTGAATGAAAAAAATCAGTTTGGCAACAATATGTCCTCTATAAAATGCATGCGTGCACTTAAAAGTTTGTGAAACGGAAGTGTAGTAATGATTATAACATTTTTTCTTCCATACTGGGGGGTCTGAACTTGGCTTCACACACGCCACCACTCAGCCACACCCCCAGCCCTTGTGTTATTTTTTACTTTGAGGCAGGGTGTTGCTAAGTTGCACAGGCTGCTTCTGGTCTTGAACTCATGATCCTCCTGCCTCAGCGTCCTGAGTCACTGGGATTCCAGTTGTGCCCAACTACGACGATATCTTTGTAGTGTGATTATGAGTGATTTTCCCCTTCTCTTGGAAGGTATTTTATAGTATTTTGCAATGAGCATGCATTCCTTTTGAGGAAAAAAAAAAAGCACATAAAACATCAACATTGCTAACAAGACAACAGAATAATTTACTGACCAAAAATTAAATCATAAGCCGGGCGCAGTGGTGCACTCCTGTCATCCCAGTGGCTCGGGAGGCGGAAGCAGGAGGATTGCAAGTTCGAGACCAGAGGCAGTCTGTATAACTTAGTGAGACCCTGTCTCGAAAAGTTAAAAAAATGGGCTGGGGGTGCAGCTCAGTGGTCCAGCACTTGCAGAGCATGCAGGGGCGAGGCCCTGGGTTCAACCCCCAGTACTGAAAAAAAAAATTAAATCATAAGCTGGTATATGCGCCAGCAACTTAGGAGGCAGAGGCAGGAGGGTTGCAAGTTCAAGGCCAGAGGCAGCCTGTGTGACTTAACAAGATTCTGCCTCAAAATAAGAAGAGGAAAAACATGGGCTGGCAGCGCTGCTCCGCAGTGGAGTACTTGCACAAGTGCATGTGAGGCCCTGGGCCCAACCCCCAGTACTGCAGAACAGTAAGTAATTCATCAACAACAAAAGCAGACTCTTTACCTCAGAAACTAGTGCTAGTTGGGGAAGGATGAACACCAGGATCAGTGCCTCTACCTCCATTGTTGTTGTTAGGTGCCGTCGAGTCATGTCCGACTCATAGCGACCCTCATAGGATTTTTCAATGGCTGACTGTTTCAGGATTGCCTTGGGAGTGGGTTGCCACGTGCTTCTTCCATTTTGCGGTGCTGGGAATCAAACTCGGGACCTCAGAGACTGCAGAGCAGCGCTTTACCAACTGAGCTAAATCCCAGCCCCTACCTCCATTAGTATGGGAGAAGGGCCTGGCAACCCACTCCCAAGGCAATCCCAAAACAGTCAGCCATTGAAAACCCTATGAGGGTCGCTATGAGTGGGACTCTACTCAAAGGCACCTAACAACAACAACAACAACCTCCATTAGTATCACCACAAGTACTACCACAGCCCCACCATTACACCCAGCAGCCTCCATCCCCGCCACCAGCGCCATCACCAGCGCCGCCATCTTTACCATCCCAGTCACCAGCACAAATTCCACTATCACCCCCACCACCACTGCCACCAGCCTCACAGACACCATCTCTGTGACCACCAGCGCCTTTTCTCGTCCCCCGTGACGTCCCTGATGGCCTTTCTGCTCAAAAGACACCCACGTGGCACCATTTCAGCAGAGGCTGATAGAGCCCCGCAGCTGCCCCGCAGGGGCTCGGGTGAGGTTTCAGAGAATGGTTAGCTTGTGCTGAAGATAGCCTCTTTCATCTCGGTGTCCCCAGGGATTAGGACAGTTCTTGGCACTAGTAGGTGCTCAGTAAATGTTTGATGAAGACCGAAATGAATAAGCCAGCATGTGTTCACCATCCGCGCTGCTGGGCTTTAGCTATGACTTCAGAACCACAGGCTGGGCTCATAGATGGAGCTAATTTGCGATGCTACGGAGGCGTCATTTTCTTTTCATTAAAGCCCGCATCTGGTGCCTTTGTAGCTTGCCTCAAGTGCCATTTGTCATGCTATGGTCTGAGGAGGGCCCCTGAACCCTGGGCCCATTAAACAAGCTGCGTCCCACGTGTCCATCTGATATCAGAAGAGGCAATGAAAGCTGGATGAGCCCTGCAAACAGATCTCTTCCAAACCCCCTTATTTTATATTGGAGGAAACCAAGGCAGAGAGAGTGGACATGGTTTGTGCAAGGGCCCAGGGGCCAATTCTTCCCACTGCAGCACACTGTCTTCCTGTCTGGTCTTACGTTCGCTCTCTTATACTTACTGCAGAACAAAAGGGTCAGGATTTCCACAGGGAGCAAAAGGCAGAACTAACAGGCATTGACTGCTACACGTGAAGCACAGGGCTAGAAATCTTACGTGCGTGGTTTGGTTGTTTGTCCTCGATGGGACTCAGAAGAGCAAAGAGAGGTGCAGAGAGCTCTCCCTGTGTTCCAGGTGGGAAGAGAAGCCGGGGACCCTGTGAACTCAGAGAAGTAAGTATGTCTTTCTGCTCCACCAGATGAAAGATGTGGGCCAGAAGAGGTTAAGGACGCCATCAAGATCACACCACTGCTGAGGGATGAGACTCAGGTCTCTCTGCTCCCCAAACCATTCCTTCTCCACTTCATGGACCCTGGTAGGTTTTGAGTGATCTTCCCAAAAGTCAGAGCTGTCACACAAGCTGTCTCTTCCCCACCCTGCTGGTTCCCATCAGCCCTAGGAGAGAGCCTGCGCTCCTTAGGAGAGCATCCACAGCCCTTGATGGTGGGGTCCCGGCTGGGTTTCTGCAGCTCTCATCCCCCACCTCACCCATAAACACTGACGTGCTGGTCCTCACCTCCCTGTTCTTATTCCCCATACCCTTGTCCTTGCACAAACCTTGCTCCCAACTCTGGTCCCTTCCTTCCATACCCAGAAGCACCCTTGCCTTCTTTCCAGTCCCATTTTGGCCCCCATCTTTTCCTCCTTATTAAGTCTGCAAACAGAATTCCTTCCCTGAGCTGCGTCTCCTGCCCAGCGTTGATATGGTGGTACCATCTTCGGTCGTTAGAAGACTTGTGGTCTACCTGGGGTGCCAGACCTGCCCAGGGGGACCCTGGCTATCATTCTGTGCAGTTTCTCCTCTGCTACATGGTTGGCTTCTTGGAGATAAGAACTGTCGCTTACCTGTAGCACCTTGGGAGCTTCTGACCCATGGCCTGATTGGCACCTGAGACTCCCATTAAATGTACAATGACCCAGCTATAACACTACCGGGAATTTACCCAAAGGGAGATGGGTCATCATACCACTGAGACACCTGCATCTCCATGTTCAAGGCAACACTTTTCACAATATCGAGGATATGGAATCAACCAAAGTGCCCTTCAACAGAAGAATGGATAAAAAACCTACGGTACCTATACACAATGGAATACTACTCAGCAATCAAGAACAATGAAATAAGGTCATTCGCAGCAAAATGGATGGAATTAGAGAAAATTATTCTAAGTGAACGAACACAAGCTCAGAAAGAGAAACACCACATGTTCTCACTCATATGTGGGAGCTGAATCAAAATTATAAGAAGGAAAAATCCTATTCAAAGGTCAGATCAAAATAAAATGAAAAAAAAAAAAAAGCTAAGAATGGTGTCAATATAAATGGTCTACAAAATGCCTGCAATTTTTCTGACAAGATTAAAAAAAAGTTCACTACAGGAAAAGTTCCTATCTTAAACAGAACTGGAACCCAAGGGCATATAGAAAAATATTACCAAGTAAAAGATAGAGAAGACTTAGATGGGGAGGGTTGGGGGGAAGCATACAAGAGGGTAAGGGGGAACCTATATGAATAATGTACATCAAAATGCATGTATGGAAATGTCACAATGAAAAGCATGTCAGAATGAATCATATTAAAATATACATTAAAAATTTCCAAAAAAAAAAAAAAAATGTACATCAACAGCATCTCTCCAGCTCTTCCGTGGTTTGCCTTTATTAAAATGATCCTTCGCGTTCCCATCTGGGGATCATGGATAGTTTATTCAACTGCCTTTCTTGGGCAGCAGATGAGGAAGTGGGAGAGCTTCTTATCCCCACTCTGCAGAAGAGCAAAGAGAGGCGCAGACAGCTCTCCCTGTGTCCCAGGTGGGAAGAGTAGGAAGAGAAGCCGCGGACCCCGCCTCACACCTCTCATGTCACGTTCAGGTCGCTTTCCAGAGATGCTGGGTTGCCCAAGACGTGCCCCTCCCCCTCGTGGGAGATGACAAATTATATTCACTATTGTCCTAAAGTGGTTTTCATTTCTGATTACTTAATTTGCCCAGTGTTTGCTTTAAATGGTTTTCCACGGCAGGCTGTAGATGTTTGCGGTTGACTTTTTGACATTATAACACTTTAGTACAAAGGAAGCTACAGAAAGCAACAATGAAAACATTTACTAAGTATGTTTATAATCAAATATATCCTCGGTAATTTAATTTGGAGGGAGCGGAGAGCCCAGCATTACAAACAGAGGGCTCGTTAATAATTCATAAGTCCTGAAGCTGGGGAAGCTGGAGTAGAGATTCAGCATCCACGCCACCATGGCCTCTGCCCAGCGCTCGCCTCTGCCCACTGGGAGGGCCAGATGCTTAAGGAGCCTGAGCCTCTTTCAGCCATAGGGTGGTGGCTTTGGAACCGTGGTGTGAGGAGGCTCCGATCCTGAGAGGGCAGAGTCTGGATCAAGAGCACTCGGGGTGGAGAGGGGAGATGTGCCCACCTGGTCTGCCACCCCACCACAAACCACCAGGTCCAGGGCAGCGGTCTCAAAGACATGGGGTTCCTAGGAGACAGTCCAGCTACTGTTCCCTACTTAAGGCTTTTGCCATGGACTGGGCACAGAGGAATGGGAACCCTCTCTGTCTTAGTGAGAGATGTGCAAATTGCCCCTGGAAACACCCCATGTGGAGTCAGCAAAGGGCCCTCACGCTCCTCCTCTGGCTCAAGGCTTGCCACCGCCAGGAGAGACTAGCCAGGCCCCATTCACTAAGCTCAGAAGGGCACTGGCTTGCTCACAGCCTGGGTCAAGTCTGTGGTGCAGAGCAAATGACGTTGCCAGGCCCCTGTCAGTGAGTGTCTCCCCGTTGTTGTTGTTGTTGTTAGGTGCCTTGACTCATAGCGACCCTCATAGGGTTTTCAATGGCTGACTATTTCCGGATTGCCTTGGGAGTGGGTTGCCACGTCCTTCTCCCATTTTGCAGTGCTAGTGATCGAACTCGGGACCTCAGAGACTGCAGAGAAGCACTCTACCAACTGAGCTAAATCCCAGCCCTGTCTCCCTGTGGCCGCCAAAAAGAGAAGGGTGTGTCTTGCCTCGTGTTTTCAAGCTTTCCAGAGGAACTCAGACCTAAAAGACAGGAGAAAAAGGCTTGGTCAAGTCCTTGGCGCTTAGCTGCTTGTGGAGTTAAAATGAACTTGGGTCAAAATAAAGGGTGAGGAGAGAAAGATCACGGGAAAAGAAACCCAAATGGCTTTCATGCACCTGAACGTCCTGCCAACTTTCCTCATAATAAGAGTGATGCAAGTTAAAACTATTCTGAGCCCTCCGTTTTCACCTGTGAGGTTGGTGAAGATCAGAGTCCAAAAGCACTGTGTGGGGTGGAGCATAGGGCACAGTGGTTTAATTCCACTGCTGCCTGCTGTGCACGGGCTGGGGTTTAGCTCAGTTGGTAGAGTCTCTGCTCTGCACTCTCTGAGGACCCAGGTTCGAGCACCGCAAAAATGGGAGAAGTATGTGGCAATCCACTCCTAAAAACAACTCCAAAAGGATCAGCCATTGAAAACTCTATGAGGGTCGCTATGAGTTGGATACGACTTGCCAGCACACAGGACCTAATAACAACAACCTGCTGTGCAAGTCACTGCAACCCGATTACAGAGGGGCTCACAGTGTCTTCTATGCATAAAAAAACTCGCAGGTACGTTAACTCAGCAATTTTATGAAGATTGCATGAAGATAGTTGCTACAACACTTCCTGTAGAATCAAAATACAGTAAATGCCCTAAATACCCACTCACAGAAAATTGTTCAAACAAAATTTATATGCACAGATGAACACAAACACACGACTAGAAAGCAGTCCTTAAACAGATCATTCTTCAGCCGGGTGCCATGACGCATGCCTGTAATCCTAGCAAGTTGGGAGGCTGAGACAGGAGGATCGCAGATGCATAGCCGGAGGGAGGCTGTGTAACTTAGCGAGACCCTATCTCAAAATAAAAAGTCAGACAGGATCTGGGGAGTGCTTGTCCAGTATGTGTGAGACTATGAGTCTAACCCTCAGTACTGAAAAAAAAAAAAAAAAACCACAAGAAAACAAAAAAAACAAACAACAACAACAACAAAATGCTTTATATATTCTCAGTTATATACTACATGGGGGCTGGGATTTAGCTCAGTGGGTAGAGCGCTGCGCTGCAGTCTCTGAGGTTCCGAGTTCAATTCCCAGCACCGCAAAAATGGGAGAAGGACCTGGCAATCCACTCCCAAGGCAATCCCAGAACAGTCTGCCATTGAAAACCCTATGAGGGTCGCTATGAGTTGGATATCGACTCGACGGCACCTAACAACAACAACAACAATATATACTATATATAATAAATATATTATTTGTTCACACATAAATGTCTATTTGTATGTCTGTGGGGGTTTGCATGTACACATACTTGTGTTCACTTAAATACACAAAAGCTGACACTACACTGATATGAAATGCTCTATCTGTTGATAAGTGAATTATAAATTAGTTCAGGGGTATATATTACAGTACATTTTCACTTGTGGAAAAGTAATTCCCACCCCCCCCACATATTTGGAGTCTATATATCATCCAAGAACTGGCAAACTCACAATCACCAGGTAAGTATCAAGGGAAGACAAAGTGACGCCTTTGTAGCGTAAGCTGTCACATGGCATCCCTGATTTAAAATTGTCGTTAAAATATCACGGAAACCTGAATTCAGATGAAGTGGGAAGAGAAGGTAGACTGTGGGGGCAGTAGCTGCTGGCTGCCTGGGCAGCGGCCATGCTTCTGCCTCAGGCTGCAGCCCACTCCTTTGGTTCTGCTTCCCCCATGGGCTTCAGGAAGAATAAACCCAGCTCTGTTCCAGGGGCTGGAGACCAAAATAACCTCTCCGATCCCACACCAGGATTGTGTTTTGTATCCCTGAGGTACCTAGAACTTCCGGTTCCACCCATTTCCCTGCAAATCACATAATTTCATTCCTCTTAACAGCTGAATAATTGTTGTTGTTGTTGTTGTTGTTGTTGTTGTTAGGTGCCGTCGAGTCGAGTCCGACTCATAGCGACCCTCATAGGGTTTCCAATGGCTGACTGTTTCGGGATTGCCTTGGGAGTGGGTTACCATGTCCTTTTCCCATTTTGAAGTGCTGGGAATCAAACTTGCTACCTCAGAGACTGCAGAACAGTACTCTACCAACTGAGCTAAATCCCAGCCCAAACTGAATAATATATACATATAATATATAATAATTTATAATATATAATAATATAAAATAATATACAATATTTATAATAATATATAATAAAATATATAATATACTATATTATATTACATATCATAATATAATATATAATATGCTATAGTATATTATATATAATAATATATTATATTATATTATATATAATTATATACTATACTATATTATAGTATGTATGATAATATAATATATTATATTATATTATATTATGTATTATAATATAATATATAATATATATTATATATAACAATGTATAATATATATTATATATAATAATATAATATATAACATAATATATGTTATATATATGTAAAATATATGCCACAAATCCTTCTTCCAACTCCAGAACTTTCACAGAGCCTACCATTCTCTCACAGGAGAGGGGCCCCAGGACCCAGGAGCTGAGCTTTGCTGGGCTGGCATTTGCCTTCCATTTCTTCCCTTTCAGCCATCTTCTGACCACAAGCCTTGGCCCCTTCCCGGTCCCACTTCACCCCCAGCCCCTCACGGCCCCTTCCCCATCTACAGAGCAGATGTTTCCTCGCTCGGCTGATCTGTGAAACACACATACACACGCATTCTGTGCCACCAATGGTGCCACCGGGGCTCTTCTTCCGATGAGATGCTGATTGGTCGAAAATGGCTTCCAGTAACTCAGCCTTTGTTTTGTAAAAACATTATTACAACATTGCATAACACTTGAGAAATGTTTCAAATTTAGGCTGGCTGGTGAGTTAGCAGACTAGGGGCTAGCATATGGAGTCTGCTATGCTCAAAAGGCGGTGGTTTTATTGCTGGCATCTCCAGGCAAGGCAGGATTAGCAACCAGGGGCCCTCCGCAGCATTGGCGTTGGCAGGGCCACCAGGGGCGGCTGCGTCCCTGCCCAGGGGGCTTATGCACGCGAGGCAATGGGGAGGACAAATGCGGTTACCCTGAAGCTGGCTGTTTCTCACAGGCTTAGCACCGGTACATCATTTGCTCATTCATTCATTCATTCATTCACACTTAGCTTCATGTCCCCAGTGTGCCAGGGCCAGGGATGTTTAAGGTCTACAAAACCAGGCCCTGCCCTTCAACTCATGATATCAAGGATGTTGTTGTTGTTGGTGGTGGGGTTTTTTTGTTTGTTTGGTTGGTTGGTTTTCTGACTCATAGTGACCCTGTGTACAACAGAACGAAACACTGCCCGACACTGTGCCATGCCAGGGACTATGTCAGTGCTTCTCTGCTACTCATAGGGTTTTCGATGGCAGATTGTTTTGGGAGTGGGCTGCCAGGTCCTTCTCCCATTTTTGCAGTGCTGGGGATCGAACCCAGGGCCTGAGAGAGCACAGAGCAAGTGCTCTACCAACTGAGCTAAACCGGAGTCCTAATCAAGGATGCAGGAGTGAAAATGAAAATTAGACTCCAGCTTGGTTGGTGGGAGGCC